>JADRCC010536645.1:0-15078 GCA_019843855.1 Hylomyscus alleni
GCAATGCCTGTGCAGGAAGAAGCAGGTTAGTTTTATCCTGAAATGTGGGCGTGCTCTGCTGTACAGACTGAAAGTGATGGAGTCTGTGGATGATATTCGATGCTGCCAGCACTATAAATATAAAGAGTGTGTGAGCGAGGAGCCACACTTCTATGGCTTGTGTTACATTGTTCTTAGGTCAGTTCACTTAGCTTAGAGATTCCTTTGAAGAGGTGCTGCGTTGGCAGGCGTGTCAACCAAGAGACTGTTATTCACTCCATCACCGGGTAACATGCAAGCATAGTTTACAAGGTAATAGGCTTGTCAAAACCAAATAATGTACACATTTTCTTTTTCAAGCTCTTGTAGCCACTTTCTGCCCACGTGGCTTACCTCATTCACCAAATTGTGTGTGCACACACTGCTCTTGAAAATTAAATTTAAATATTTTTCCCATCTAAATTATATCCTCTGTATGGATCATTACTGAGGAGGCTTCTTTTATTAATGGCCGTATCCAGTTCTGTAGCTATGTCTCTTTACCATGCTTTCCTGCTGACAAGGTCACTCTCACAGCTGCATCTGAAGTGGGTGCCCAAGCAAACGACCTTATCAACAATATTGCTGCATTTAAAATATTTTCTTGAAGAACTTTCTACACTTAAGGCCCAGGTGTCAACCCTTTGAAAGGCCACTGAAGTCCAGGGGATGACTTTAGTACTAAGTCCCTATGGAACTTCTTATGAATTGGGGTTTATTTTGTAGAGATGCACCCCACCTTCTGACTCCCTCACATAGGTACATTCAGAACTCGCACAGTGAAAACGAACCCTCGCTTCCCCTCCCCAAAGGAGGCTGAGTTGAGCCAATGTCACTGTTTGCATCTTCCAGACTGACATAAAAAAGGGGAGTGGGTGCTTGCCCCGTGGCCACGCACTAATGTTTATAGACTCCTAGTGAATTTCTAACACAGCTAACCATAACTAGACTTTACTTAGCAATAATAGGGCTTAACATAGCTTTCAAGGGCTCCTTTTTTTTCCCTTTGAACTACTCATTTGAAATAATTATAAATAAAAATATATCTCAAAATAAACAACTATGCTTCAGAGATAAATCCTTTCTTACCTTGATATAAATCGGCTTGACCTGTGACTTGTGTGTGAACACGTTTTCTGAAGATTGGTTAGAGCTGTTTTAACTCTTGGTTGCCGTTTAACTCTGCATGTACATTAAACTTCAGGAGCTTGTAGTGGTAACATCTGAGCAACTGAGTTTTATTTTTATAGTTTATTTTATCGATACAAGGTTTTACTCTGTAGCTCAAGCTGGCTTGGAACTCCCTTGTAGCCCAGGCTGTACTCAGACTTGATACAGTCTTATAACAGTCCTCAGTGCTGGGATGGCAAGCGTAAGAGGCCATGCAAACATCACTACAAATTCCTGGTTGTGTTTCCCTTTGTGGATGTGCTGTGGCTGACAGGTCAATCCAAACCAAAAACCCTTGTGAGGAACACATGATATCTATGCAACTGAAAAGAGTTTTAGTAGCAAAGTGGCTTTTTTTTTCTTTATTCTAATTTTTTTATTTTTTATAATTACTTGAATTTACCATTTTCCCTAATAAAAGATAAATATATATATGTGTATATATGTGTGTGTATCTTGCTTTCTTGGTCTTTTTCTGCTTTTTACTAATTACTAAGTAATTTTCTAAAGATTTATTTTACTTGTATGTTCATGTACCTGGATTTGTGTATTTAGACAAGTATGCAGGTACCCATGGAGACTCAACTAGAGCATTGGTTATGAGCTTCCATGTTGGTGCTGGGAACTGAACCTGGCTCCTCTGCAAGAGCGGCCTGTGCTCTTTTATTGGCTGAGCTGTCTCCTCAGTCTCTGCTTTTGTTCCTTGAAAATACTCGTCAGTTAGGCTCACTTGCATTGACCATTCTCTAGGATGACAACAATGTTGGTTAGTCTCCATTTGAAGGAACACATGGTGGAAGTTGAGGTAAATCATTATTAAAAATCCCACGGTAGAGTTTCTATCTGCCTTTGACCTTTTATGTTCTCAGATGAAAGACACACACACCTTTATATTTTAATATGCCGTAGGCAGCACAATAGCGGGGCAGCTGCCTACCCTCCGTGCTGCTAGAATCTACTTCCCACTGATGACACAAAACTATCCCTCTTTACTATGTGAGCTGCTCTTAGCCCGCATGGCCATGTTTCCTTTACTCCTGCCCCATGGCGGATCTACCCCATGGCAGATCTACCCCATGGCGGATCTACCCCATGGCAGATCACTCTCTTGCTCCTGGTCACTCTTCTTCCACAGAGGCTCCTCCTCTCTCCGTCGCCCACCGATCTCTCTTCTGCCCAGCTATCGGCTGCCGGCATCTTTAGTCACCAATCAGAATTAACTTGAGGACAGACTCCAGATCTTGGGGCCATACTTAGCATTACAATAGACAGTAAAAGACAAAACCTCAACAGGAAGTGCTTGTATAAGATAAACCACTGGGATGGAGTAAGTATACCATAAAATCTAGAATTCTCCAAATGGTTTCATCGGGCCAAGGAGAGTCAGTGGATAAAGAAGAGATATGTGTGTGTGCGCACATGTTTAAACTAATTTTGTATTTAACAGAAACAGTTCAGAACAGTCAACCAATAGCCACACTCTGGACACCTACTTACATGGTTCTCTTCTAGATTTCAGCCGTATTGTTTTACCTTTAGCAAGATGAAAAGATGAAATAATATGGTGACTCAGACAAATGCTTAAATCTTTTATATAAAATAATTTGCAAAAAACATATTTCCAATAATCTTCAATCATTTATTCTCAAAGTATATAGGTAGCTATATTTACCTATGAGGTGGTTAGGAAATGAAGCTCTTAATTTTTCCTACTGCTGTGATAAGACACCATGGCCAAGGTACTTATAAAAGAAAGCATGTAATTGGGTTTATGGTTTCAGCCAATTACACTCCACAATGGCAGAGCAAAGGTATGGCAGTGTAAGAGTCCGAAAATCACTGCAGGAAGGACCCAGACTCAGATATTGTGCAAAGACAAATAACGTTTATTCTGCAGAAATATCCAGCATGCAGGGGTCAACCATTCTCCAAAATGGCTACCCCAGACAAAGGCCTTCTTATAGGGAACCGGGGCAACTCTCTTAGAAGGACTAGGTAATCTGAAATTTCAATGGTGGATGCCAGGGGGGTCACAAGTGGTCAGTAGTCTGCATTCCTGTCATGAATGTTTAATCATGTGATGAAATATGGCTGCCCAGCACAGATGGCCCATTCTGAGATATTTCCCCATTTTTGTGGTTATCCCCAGGCTGTTCTTTGGGAGGGGGTTTTATGATCTTGTTCTGGATTTTATGGTCTGCCCCTGGAGCTAGTATCTCTGATGGCCTAGTTTCTGTGCCTGGAGCTAGTGTTTTATGGCTTTTTTTTTTTTTATCAGGCCTGGTCCTTAAATGGAGACAAATGGGGTTCATGTACTTACAACAGCAGTAACAGCTGAGAACTCATGTCTTGATCTGCAAGTAGGAGGCAAAGAATACACTGGGAATGGCACAAATCTTTTGAAACCTTAAGGCCCATCCCAGTGACACACATCCTCCAGCAAGATCACACCTCCTAATCCTTCCCATAAGCTCCACCATCAGGGGACCAAGTACTCAAATATATGAGCCCAGGGGTCGCATTTTCTTTCTTTCTTTCTTTTTTTTTTGGTTTTCCGAAACAAGGTTTTTCTGGATCGCCCTGGCTGTCCTGGAACTTACTCTGTAGCCCAGGCTGGCCTTGAACTCAGAAATCCGCCCGCCTCTGCCTCCCAAGTGCTGGGATTAAAGGCGTGCGCCACCACTGGCCGGCTTGCATTTTCATTCAAAGCACTACGGATGCCTCTTGACAGGCTAGATGAGGCAGGCTGCTGAAAGAGAACATTCATTTGGAAACATTGAAAGCTTTTATTGGTTTCTGTTGTTGTTGTGTTTTTTAGTTTTGTTTTACTTTTTAGCTACGTGTATGTGTGCACTGGATAGCATTTACCTGGGCACGCCCTGGAGCTGTGGTTTCAGGAAGCTGTGAGCCGCTCATTCAGGTGCTGGGAACTTTGCAAGAATGGTATGAACGCAACCACTGAACCTTCTCTCCACTGCCTTTGGAAACATTTAGTGTCTCTTAAGATCCCAGTGCATATAATAGTAAGGACAGTCTTAGGTAGACCCAGGACAACTAGAAAACCATCTTTTCACACCCACCACCGTATCTTACACATTTTGGTGGGTGTTAAATGAATGCATATGCATTCTTTGTTATCTTAGGGTTACCTTCAAGTTTTGTTTTGTTTTGTTTTGAGACAGGGTTTCTCTGTATAGCCCTGGCTGTCCTGGAACTCACTCTGTAGACCAGGCTGGCCTTGAACTCAGAAATTTACCTGCCTCTGCCTCCCAAGTGCTGGGATTAAAGGTGTGCGCCACCACTGCCCGTGTATCGCCCCAGTTTTAATAACAGACACTTGATGTCTTCTGTAAACCTTAAAACAAGTTAAATACTTCATATATCTGATTACTGCATGTGACTTCAGCTCTGTCAAGACAGATAAACTCTGGGCTGAGCGTGGTGGTACACAGTTTTAATCGCAGCACTTGGGAGGTAGAGGCAGGTGGCTCTCCCAACCTGGTCTATACATTGAGTTCCAGGGCTACACAGAGACACTGTGATGGAGTGGCATAAGTCTTTGTTATAGTGAATTTGTCATTTAGATTTCATTAATTTCTGGTTTTAGTGGAGTGACTGTAGTTTTCTGGAAGAACTAGCTACAAGGCAGTAGTGTCAGTCACAGTTGTCCATGTAACAGTCTCACTTGACGAGCGATCTTAAGAATGAAAGCCACCCCTCATACTTGGTGGAGGTCATCCTGGTTTTGACAACATTGAAGAGGTTCCTAGCCACACTCAGGAATGAGGATTAACTCAAGGCTGAAGAAAGCATGATCAAACAGTAACGCTTTACAGGCTAAAGAACTAAGTCCTGACTTTGCTTTGCTTTTGACTGTAAAATTAATCTTGGGTTCTAAAACTCTACTCTCACTTTTATGCTATGAAAAGGACCACATATTAAAGGGGAAAGGACTGGACAGAAATAGGGGTGAGGCACTACGACCCAGCTGGACGTAGGTGTTTAAGTGACTTTTGCAACAAGAGTTTATTGCTTTGTATAGTTCCAGAAAGGAAAATTTATCTCTGTTCAAGTAACTTCACAACCATGACAGACTCACTCAGCACCCCAACATGACCACCAAGGTAGACTTTTATATGCATTGTACACTCACTTTATCCCATTTACCACTAGTTTTTATGGATTCTTATCCAAGTTGCCAATAAATCATTTATTTTTTTATTTTTTTTTTTTATTTTTATTTTTTGGTTTTTTGAGACACAGGGTTTCTCTGTGTAGCCCTGGCTATCCTGGAACTCACTCTGTAGACTAGGCTGGCCTCGAACTCAGAAGTCCACCTTCCTCTGCCTCCCATAAAAATCTGAAAAATGCCAAGCTCTGGAGCATCCGACCGTCCTCTAAATTCCAAATAAGGGATTGTGGTGTGCAGCAGAACTGCAGTCAGCAGCGAGAACATGAGTGCCAGTGTTGAAAGATGCTCTTCTTTGGGACCCAGTGGGGAGGAGCCACCATCTGTCTGACTGCTATCAAAATACTACAATCTAGATGACTTCTAAACAGTACATTTATCTCCACAGTTCCAGAGGCCTAAGTGACGCTAAATGTCTTAGTGTTCTATGAAGAATGACCTTGGCAATGCTTATAAAGGAAAACATTTACCTGAGGCTGCCTTACAGTCCAGAGGTTTAGTTCACTATCATCAAGGCAAGAAGCATAGCAGGCAAAGACATGGTGCTGGAGAAGGAGCTGAGAGTTCTGTATCTTTTTTTTTTTTTTTCATTTTTTTTTTAACTTTTTAATTCTTTGAGAATCTCACATTTTGCACCCTATCCCTGCTCATCTACCATCCTTTCATACCTGCGCTCCACTCTTGCAACCTATCCCCCCACCCCGCCTCATAAGAAAAAAAAAACTGTTATGGAAGCTATAGTGTGTGAGACTGTGTCACACAGTACACCCTTTTTTCCACACTTTACTTGCAAATGTTTATTGCAGTGGGTCTGTGGTCTGGTTTGAGGCTGGCTGCGCCATCAACACTGGATCCCCACTAGGACTCCTCTCAGATACCCTGTTTTGGCCCTGTGTCACAGAGATCCTATGACAGCTTTGGATCTGCAAGACCAGTCCCTTAACAAGCTCCAGAAGTTCACAGATGCAGATGCTGGGGTGGGCCTGGGTTGTAGCTGAGTTGGTCAGACCTCCAGCTCTCCAGCATTGCCCTGGCTTACCCAATGCCACAGTTAGCAAGGGGCAAAGCCAACTCTTACGCTCTCACGCCCCTGGGGGTCAGCTCACCCACAACCACTCCAGCAGGGACAGCTTTATTGTGCTGCCCAGGTGAGGTGCAAAGCCCACTCTCCTAAAGTGTTGCAGCCGGTGAAGGGCAGGGCTAGCTCTCCAGCTCTCCAGCCCCCAGGGCCAGCTCTCCCACCTGCATTTCAGTTGGCCCAAAGGTAGTCTCCTCTGTTACAGAGTCAAGTCCTAGAGAAAAAAGCTTGTGAGTCAGGGCTAGAAGAAAGTTTGACTGTCCCTGACACACAGACCCAGAGTACAAAGATAAAATGCTTCAAAGCAAGATGGCTCAGGTTAGGGTACAGCCCGACTACATGAGTTTGGTCCCCAGAACTCATTCAGTAGAAGAGAGAACAGACTCCTTCAGGTTGTCCTCTAACATAAAGCAAACAGATGGAATAGATATAAACTAGATGAAAGGCTTCAGGTTTTTTTGTTTGAGAAAGCTATACTAGCAAAAACAACAAAACTTGAGCTTCACTTAAAATATGAGGCACCAAGCTCTTGTCAGCAAATGGGCTGTTTTTTCAACCTGAGGGGTGGAGTGGGGTGGATATAGAATAACTTCAAAGGGGGAAGCCACAGGAGCTAGTCAGAAAAGAAAGCCTTGATCAGAGTCAGGGCCTTGTCTCCAAGGCAACTCCACAATTGCCTCAGATCTATCTCTATTCCACATTGTATACAGAGAGCTTTCTACTTGGCTATCCTGTCCCATAATACTCTAGATCAGAGAGATCTTGGATTTTGAGCTCAATCTTTAGCTGGATGGTGTGTGTGTGTGTGTGCATGCATACTAATGCTTTCTCTGTGAGGAAAAACAGTTCTAGATACTTTGTAGCAAGAGATCAAGCTATGGCTGGGGCTGCTATGACAAGTCCTTCACTTCCTTCCACTGCTCAGCCAACCCAAAGCTTTGGATTTAAAGAGGCCTGGGCCATTTCAAGACAGAACCCTTAATGCCTAAATTTTGTGCACCCCCACACTCTTTCCTGCAAATAGAATAGTGTAACTGGTGATGCAGAAGCCATGGCTGAAAATGACAGAACAGTCTATGCAGCAGAGCCCTCTAGCCTGGGAACAAGTGAGGGTAAGGAGCCAAAGCTAAGCACAGCCCCTTCCCTAGAGCTTTAATAGAAGAGTAAGCCTCACAACACTGTGCTACTGAAAGGTTAGCCCTGTAGCAGTCTTGGGTACTTAAATAAGATACACTATTACAATGTGGTACTGCAAACCCTGGATACTCAATGCACATGTACTTAGCAAGTGTATCAAAACACACACAACCTCTGAAACAGCTTTTTATTAAACAGCAAAGCAGAACTTGAACACAATTTTAAATATTTGTAACAAGGTCACAAAAGGGTTGCAAAATGTCTGCAATGTGAGGATTACACATCCATATAGCTAACGTCACTCGTCAAGGCTTACATTAATACATTAGATGACTCCACAAGTCAAAGCAGCCCAGTCTGAGCCACCAGCTGCATTAGTGGATCTTTCCTACTATAAGACCTTACTATTATTTCTGATATCAGCTCCTTGTCAAATGGAAGCTACAGACTAAACTTTTAAGATTTGTTAAAAGAATGACTAAAATTCTGCAAACTAAGTAGTTGAGTTTACAGAAATTCTGGGAAAACAACTGAGATAAATACTAAGATTAATAATTATCACATATACAAAACTCTCTTATATTCATGATTCTGATACTAATAATATACTCTCAATTAATTTTGCAAAAGTTCATCTCCTGGGTACAAACAAACCTTAAGACCAAACCCTTAACTGGTCTCTCTTAATCCACTCATATTAGACTCAGACCATTTTCATTTATGTCCCAAAAGTGCAGCTGTGGGCCAGAGGTAACACACATCTAGAGGGAAAACACTGGGAGCTGGTTATTTCTGTTAATCCAGTTTTCCTTCCTATTTCTATCTTTCCTCAATTTTTTTTTATTTCTCACACACATATAACAAAATTCCTATATTTTCAACACCAAATGAACTATTTTATGCAATAGGGAGTTTTTAGCTTCTCAGTGTGACAGTTTACATTTCAAAGAAAACCCTTCATTTTTTTAAAGCTTCAATCTACTTTCAACTGATTAAAAGAGAAACCAGCAATCCTATCTTATTACTAAATATCACAAATGGCAAGCCTTAGATAAGGAAGTATCTTATTTTGGTTAAGTGTCAACAATTACAGTTCAGGTTACTCTTGCAGGAGAAACTACTGAAGTTACTTTACCGTCAGGAAGGGAGGTGGGAAGAAGAGGCAGATGGAGGAGAGGCACAAGACGGTGCACAAGGTACAGAAGCTGTGCATTCAGTACATGGTTTTGGTCACTTTTCACAACATGGTTATTTTCTTGTATATTTTACTAGTTAGGCTTATGACAAAAGACAGTGCTAAACCTATATATATATGTATAAGCAAATTGGCAAAACATTCATCTTCAAGTTTCATAAATATCTGTAATTCTAATATAAAGTCTCTACATGTGCACATTTCATAGACTAACATGTACATATAACATTACCTCAGAGATGCTCCTGGTAAGCATTAGTATTACCTAATCTGACATTCTCTTTATAAATACTCAGGAAAGCAAACAAAGATACTCTAACTTTTGGATCATATCCAAGCCTTAATGGAGAAGGAAAAAAGCAGCAATCCATAGAAGAGAGGGAGGTGAACCCTTTACTTCCTTTTGCTTTTTGTGTCAGTTGTTTGAAAAACACTAGAAGCAGACATGAGGTTTTCTATATATTGTCCAAGAACTTGATTTTCTGATTTTAGCTTCAGATTTTCTTCCTTAACTGCATCTACTCTTGCAGAAAGATCTATATTAAAAAATAAATAAAAATACAATTACCAATAAAATCATGGCAAGGACTCCATGTTACAAAATCCAGACCAGGCTGAGAGGTGTGGCTCAGTGCTACAGCCCTTGCCTGGCATGTGTGAGACTCTGAATCTGATTCATAGCACTAACAATAAATAAATATCACAATTTTTAAGTTTTCTGTTTTTTAACTCAGATAAATGGGGAGAGAGGCTTAGGTTAAAAAAAAAAAACAAAAACAAAAAAACAAAAACAAAAACAAAAAAACGAGTACAAATCAGAAGATGGTGATTGTTACCATGTCTCCCATGGAACTTGGGAGTCTGTAGAGAGCATTTATGTTAACTCTTGAGGTGGATAAGAAAACATTGTATTTCTAAAGTGTGCATGTCCTCTCACACAAAATAATGATGTCTTTACTGGAAATGTTTAAGATGCACATTAACATCTAAACACAACTAGATTCCTAAGTTGGATAAAAGATCCAAGCAGCTGGTCTTTTAAGATGCAGGTCCTAATGAACAAGTAAAAAATTATGTCCATTCACATATTTAACAAATGTGTATTGGCCAACAGAAGCAGACACTATTTTAGAAGCAACAGAGAAAAAGCATGGTTGTATGTGGGTGCCTGTGATTCGATAATGTGGGGCCCAGGTATCAAGAGTAAACC
This sequence comes from Hylomyscus alleni, assembly GCA_019843855.1. Taxonomy (NCBI): domain Eukaryota; kingdom Metazoa; phylum Chordata; class Mammalia; order Rodentia; family Muridae; genus Hylomyscus; species Hylomyscus alleni. The sequence goes on from JADRCC010536645.1 coordinate 9,998, forward strand.
AAACATTAAACATGTCAATATATACTATGTCACAACTTTTCTAGAGGAAAAAGCAAAAATGGCTAAGGGTCATAAAAGCAGATTAGAAGCACTTTTTTAGAGTTAACTCTTTTGCTAAAAGTTTTGAAGGAACTCAGGAAATGAGTCACACAAATATGTAACTAAAGGAAGAGATTTAAAGTGATTCTAGCAACTTAGAACAGCAACAGCCCATTTTCCCAGATAACCTGAGGTGGAATGTATGACTGTTTCTGTCAAATGAGAAGCTATTGCTCACTTTGTGCCCCAAACAAACAAACAAACAAAAAACATTACTTAATGTCATTAAACATCAAAAACCAGGTAGGGATAGTATTGATTTTATGGAATAAAGTTTAAAAATGAAGAAAAAAACCTCTAAGATCAATTTTAATCTCTAGAAGTAGTGTTTCTTTTCATTTTAATAGAGCTTTCTTGAAACAAGCTTAGTAACACATTGCTAGAATTTAAAAAGAGATCTCACGCTAAGTCAGCTCTTGTGAAAGCCTTAAAGAAGAGAGCAGTAACTGGTCTGCTTAGGGCACATGTGTCCTGTAAACCACAGTCAAACTGCAGACAGCAGGAAGAGAGAAAAACAATGGCTGGGGCAGCAGTGTGACTCCCTGGGTAAAGACACTGCCACCCAAACCTCATGACCTGAGTTTAAGTCCAAGATCCATGGAATAGAGAAATGGAAGCTACCCTCTGACTTCCACAACAGTACCCCAGCACGCACACCCACCATACAGACAAAAAGAAAGAAACTATTAACATGGACTTTGAAGCTAACTAGATGCCATTCATAAAAACTACTAAATGCAGTCTAACCTTCAAGTGTGTGTTGGAGTTCCAACACCTGATTAATAAGGCGAGTCTTTTCTTCCAGTTCCACCTGATTTTCAGCATCAACTGCTGTAATAAAAAATGTTAAATTTACCATTAATAAACACTGTGTAAGGTGTGGCATGTAACACTTAAAATTCTGCAGAACATTGTAGAACCATTATTTTAACTATCTTAACACAGTCCTTAACTGACCTATACAGAGCCTCTCCTTAACAGCATTAAGCAAAAACTACCAAATGAACTTGCCACACAGTTACAGAATAGAAGCCAGAAAAGAATGGACGCTTTCTAAAGTAAAGGGGAAGAAGTTAGTCAACACCTAAAGCTCTAAAGACTTTGTCTACTCTTTCCATTGCTTAATGAAGCAAAAACATCCAGAAAGCCACAAGCATCCACAAAGCCAGAGGATGACAATCTCACCGTCCATGTCAGCATTCATCATCTTGGGTAACAGACTTTGAGCTCTTGAACGCAAACTCTTTACTGAATAGTCTGTAGGAAGAAAGAGAAACATGACAGTAAAATATAAGCTTGTTTTTTCAGAAGACAGTCTTCTGAATGCCTACTCTCCATGCTTGACTGCTCTCAAGCACTAAGTATGCATGCATAGATCAGCAGAGGACACAACAGTATAGTTCCAGAGAGAAGCATAAGGAAAGACGGTGCTTAGCTGCCCAGTAATCACGTCCTGAAGTTAAATGCTGCACACTGATGATATCATGTGACATGTGCTAGCAGAGGGAGATGGAAATGTAAATACTCAAAACAGGAAACAACTTAACTGCAATCTTGGGAAATTAGGATGATACTTTTAAAGAAAGATTCAGAAACATTGTAATCTTTTTATTAAGAACAATTATAAAGAGGAGCAAAGGTACACACATAAAATCTTTCCTAGAAAAAATGCCCAGGGTACAAATATGAAAGTGGACTCTCAGGCAGCTAGTCTGAAAGCTATTGAGCATCCTTACATAGCACTACGGAACAACTATAAAGCTAAGCCTGCTCCCAAGTGCACAGAAGCCTGCTTTCTCACACTGTCTACCTCAGTTTACAGAGTGCATGTCTTTGTGCATATGTAGAGGCCAGAAGTCAATTTTGGCTGTCTCCCTCAATCCCTCTTCCACTGTTTTGTTTTGTTTTGAAGACCTTGAACCTGGAATTCACCCGTTCCATTAGTGTTTGTGAGCAAGCTCCGGAGGTCTTACCGCCATCTCGCAAACACATGCACACTGCCAAGCCTGTAATTTATAGGTTCACTGAATGCAACACACGTGTATACACACAAACACACACAACCTTACACAATTATTTTGTAACTTACCAGCTGCTCTGGCTCTGAAAGGAACTTTATTCTCTGAGATCTTTATGTCAGTGCTTTAAAAGATTTTTCTTTGAAAACCACAGGAAATGTCAACACCTGTGTCTGTCTAGCTTGTTAGTGGATGAGCAGCTTTTATAATTTAAGTCCAGAATGCAGAAAGGAGAGAAGAGACAGTAAGACTTCAGGGCTATGGCAAGTGCTAGCCCAGGATTCATTTAAATTATCCTTGCATGTTCACACTGTACCTTCTAATACTTCTTCTTGAGATGATGTTTAGCACAGTGGTTAAAAATCCTCACTATTTAGGCTCTGAAATTTAGTCAAGTTTAAAAATCTCAGCCTCAGTATCTTCATCCATAAAATGGAGCAAATAACTATGCAACTCATGGGGTTGTTCTGAGAGTTTAATACATCCAATTATGTGTTTTGTATACGTAGTGAGTATTCAACAGGTGTTGAAAGACCTTCTCATCTCTATTTTCTTGTTTGGACTACAGAAGAAACTTCAGAAAAACCATGAGGCCAAAGGCCTCATATTAGAACTCATGGCCTAATCTGAGAGTGGCTTGATTCACATCACAACAGTATCCAGAGTCAAGGATATAGTCAATGTCCAGTCTGTTTCTCCCATCATTCCACCTCAGCTGCCCTTAACATCTCAGATAAGAGTCTGACATTTCCCTAATATCCTTCCAAACTCAACCACCAGTCTTCTCTGAACCTGCAATTGATGTTTTCCACCTGTCATCCACTCACCAGAAATACAGTTTTTAAAAATTAAAAGTCCAATGCACTACAGGAATGCACTAAACATTTTACATATACAGTTTTACCAAAACAGAAGGAAAATGCAATTCACAGATGTGGATACTAAGCCTTACAAAGACTAGAGGCCTCATGTTTCATAGCCAAGATATAATTAAAGTCCTAATCTGAGTTTGAAAAACTCGACTCCTTCGGCGTTTCCACAAACAAAATAAATATACATTTTCATATGCTTCAAGCTGCATCCACTCCCGAATGATCTGTTTCTACCGTCCATGTTCGGCTTTGACATTTTGGGGGGTCTCAAAACCGATGGAAATCGAGGAACTACATCGTCAATAAGGATCAAACTTATGTTACATCCCCAGGGAGCTATCCAGTTTAATCATTGGAGACACTACGGAGACACTAGGATTCCTACGCACAGCTCTGAGTCTCAGAAATGGATAACGGTTTGGGGACCTCGGTCCTTATGGCTATTACGACGTCAGTCTCTGATGGTGTAACAGAAATCTTGGCTCTTCGGGCACCTATAATTTCTCCTTCCCAAACCTTACTCAGTATTTTTTCCGCAGGACGCTTGCGAAAAGCTGACAAAGAAATAAACCCCTGGTTCTAGCAAAGACGTCCCACCCCAGACAGGCATGGGCCACCACGCCGGCAAACCAATCCTAGCACTCGGGAGGCTGAAGCAGGACGATTGCGGCGAGCTGGAAAGTAGCTCGGGCTGCAGAGCGTCCTCTCCCACCACCCAGTGCCATGGCACCCCCACGGCGTCCCGGTCCCGCACCGTCGGGCTCTTCCCACTGAGCCCGCGGCGTGCGGCCGGGAAGGCGGCTGCGCAGCGCTCGGCGGGGTGTCGGGCCTCGCGGGCCCGCGATCCAGCGCCCAGGCCGCCGCCTGGGTCCCCGTTCCATTCCGCCCCGCCCCGCCGGGCCTCGGCGGTCTCCCAGCCCCAGCCCTCGCCGCCCGGAGCCGCCTCACCTTGCGTCTGAGGCGCCTGGAGGAGGCGGGATAGGTAGGAAGCCTCAGGCCGCGGCTCTGGGACCAACTGACAGCGTCAGCTCCGCCCTTCCCGCCCACGGAGCGTGCGCCGAGCGTGGAGGCGTCCTCCCACCAATCCTAACTCGAGATTGCACGCCTGCGCACTGGCTGCTGGACGCCCCAACAGGCCTGTGGCAGAGCACCGGGGTCCACCTTTGCCCTAACAAAAGGGCATTGACGCCCAATCAGGATTGTTGGGCGTGTCCGGAAAAAGCAGCGACCAATCACGGCGCAGAAGAGAAGATGCGCCAAAGAAAGCGGTCCTCGCTGAGCATCTTTTGTTTCCGCCAGGAACCAGGAAAGTGAGGTGGAAAGTCACTCTAGGCTTACACAAAAAGAGAGACTGCGGGCGGGAGGGAGGGAGACAGAGAGACAGAATCTCTGGAAATTGCCGTGACCAGACTCTGAGAGAAAGATATTTCGTTCACATTCAAGAACACAGTGAGCAGAACAGTGCAGTCAACTGTCCCTCAATTCTAAAAGCATTTTTTCCTTCCTCCCCACCCCATTTCTAAAATTAGATAACGCACAAGCTTATACCACTAATGGATGATGTTTCTGTTCGTATCTCATATTCTGGGCAATTTTTAAACTTGCCGTTCAACCGACCACTTAATGATGCCTTAGATCAGCAGTTGCCTGATCTCACTCTCAGAAAACCCAAGGCTTAATTAAAACTGTGTTTCTTATTCAAGTGTGTATGTACAATGCCAGACTTGTGACCACTGTATATCCCTACCTGCAAAGCACTCTTGCTTTGACTTTATCAAAACCTTCTGAGCTGTAGAGGCCAGCTTACAAATACATTCTGCTTGGCTTTTCTTTTTTATATAAGATTTTATTTTTAATTGCATAAATATGTGGCGGTGTGTGTGTGTGTGTGTGTGTGTGTGTGTGTGTGTGTGTGTGTGTGCAAGGTGCCTGCAGATACCAGAAGAGGGAATCAGATCCCTGGAATTAGGGTTACAGGTGGTTGTGAACCATCGATAAGGATGATGAGAACTCATCTCATCTTCCTGAGCAAGAGCAATAAGTGCTGTTAACTGCTGAGCCATTTCTACAGCTCCCAGGTGTCTTTTCCCCC
>JADRCC010536660.1:0-11567 GCA_019843855.1 Hylomyscus alleni
GCTTTCCTGTCATTGGTTATTCCAGAGCCTATCTGTAAGCATTCACAATATTGCATACAGGACATTCTTCATACAGTACCAGGGGCCATGCCACTCAACATAAAACAATTACTGAAAGTACTTGGGAACAACCCCAGACATAAGATCAGAGGTTTTCAGTGGACTCTACCACATGTGTGAATGGCTATTACAGAAGGCTTAGAGAAAGACAGACCAGTTCTAGACTGATGGGATAAACTCCATGTAAAATCATAAAAAAAGACCCCTGTAGAAGTGTCATAGAAAAATAACCATTTAGATAAGCTTTGGAAATATTATGAATTCAGTGGTATTGGAGATGAAACATACATTAAATTCAGCAAGTTGCTTAGTACAAGCCCCAGGAATGATTTTTAGGAATGTCACCGTAGCAGGCAAGGATAGATTTTCTTCCGGCTGTCTTAAAATAGCTGTGGCTTGATATTTCTCTCTTGAGTAGGTAAAAGATAGGATAAAAGGCACCGAAAATTTAGAACGCAGCAATGGATCCAAAACAGCAAGGGCAGAAGAAATCAACATTAGAAGTTGATCAAAATAAAAGAATCACAATAGTAGCAATAGATAGCATGCTGTGTGCTGGCACACAGATGTAATCCTAGGACCCAGACTGAAAAAGGATGTGCTATGCAACACTGTCAAGAAAACGAAAACCGAACCCTAGCAGCAATAACACAAATATATAAATTAAATTATTTATATATTGTTTTAAATTTTACTCTATTTCTGAATAAAAATCTCACTTGTATATATTTTTAAATTTAAATTATTACTTTTTTGTTATTTAATCACTTTCCATCCTGCTCACTGGCACCCTTCAGGTTACTCCCTCCACAATCTTTCCCCCATCCCCACCCCCATATCCTTTTCTGAGCAGGTGGAGGCCCTCGGTTATCCTTCCCACCCTGTCACTTTAAGTTTCTGAAAGGCTAGGTGCTTCCTCTCCCACGGAGGTCATACAAGGCAGCCCAGATAGAAGAACAGATCCCACATAGAGCTTTTGGGGTAGTTCCTATTCCAGTTGTTAAGGATCCACAGGAAGATCAAGCTGCACATTTGCTACCTATGAGCAGGGAGGCCTAGGTTCAGTCTGTGTATGCTCTTTGGTTGGTGGTTCAGACTCATCAAGCCTGTAGCCAGACAAGAACTGCAGCTGAGCAATAGAGAACCAACCCACCCACAAAACTTTCAACCCCAAATTTGTCCTGTCTACAAGTAATGTAGACACGGAGAGGGAACAGAGACTGAAGAAATGACCAACCAATAACTTGCCCAAATTGAGAACCATCCCATGGGTAAGCACCAGTCCCTAATACTATTAAAGGTACCCTGTTATGCTTGCAGACAGGAGAAAGTTGTCCTCTGAGAGGTTACACACAGCAGCTGATTCAGACAGATACAGATACCCACAGCCAAAAAATGGATGGAGCTTGGGGACTCTTATGGAAGAATAGGAGGAATGATTGAGGGTCCCCAGGGGGATAGAACTCCACAGGAAAACCTACAGAGTCAACTCACTAGGACCCATGGGGCTCTTAGAATCTGAACTTGTGTACATTTTATTAAAAGAAATTATTTTTTCTCCGTACTCATCATCAGAGCTGCAGAAAGAATATTTAATTAGCTGAAAAGTACTTACTCGTTTATATCATAATGATTTCTAATTGTGTTGGAAATAATTTATACAAAGTGCATTAAACAGATGGATGAGAAGCTTTGTATTAGAAACTTATGATTGCTCATATATAAAAAATATATATGCTAGGAAATAATTTAACACTGTTCTTGAAACTGATATAAAACACATGAAATGCAGACACACTTATGGATTAAAATTATGCAAGAAGCTTTGAGTTCTTCAATTTTCATTAAGGAAATAAAAATTATATCTTATTACTCTAATGCTTTATATACTCCCTCATTTAGAAATTTCTCCCTAGCAATATTTTTATGCAGAAAAAAGAAAAGATCATGTAGAGATATTTGCAGTATGAATGCACATATCTTTTTTTGTGACATTTCTTTTTTTTTTGTTTAATATACTTGGTTGCTATAGAAACGATTTCTAAGGAAACAAGAGAAAAAAGTTTATTTCCACTGTCGCTTATGTATTGAAAGAAATGAATAGCAAACAAATGCTAATACCTCTCTTGAATATAGTTGTTTATCAAGTATGTTTAAATATGAATGATCCAAAGAATTAATACTATCTCTGTTATGCTTATAATTAGTTACAGATGAAATCATTTTACGATGACATTGTTATGTAAATGAAGCAATTAAAATATGCACATAAAGAGGAGTATTGACTGGTATCATAACTTAGAATAGTTTAAGAACTATTGGAAACAGTTTAAAGCAGTCATTTTATTATATATGAAAGAAGAGTTTGTAATCAAAGGCCATCTTCTTAAGTTCATTCTTTCACATGAAGAGATTGATACCTTTTTAAAAAAATGTATGCATTAGAGTTAAAATTAGACACATTAGAATTCAAGTTGCTAAACTTAGAACCAATAGTTCACTAAGAAATTTAACTGAGAACAATATATTTTAGGAACTATAAAATAATTCTGCTTTATCCTAAATAACCACCTTTGGACTCAAGAGTAAAAACAAGTTTAATCTTTAAATAGCTCATTATTTTCAATGTTGAAGGCCATCAGAAATGCAGTTAGATCACCCAATTATAACTTGTAAGTGTTTACCACAATATGGAATCCATGTGCTAATCTGAGTTTAAATTCTGAGATTCTACTTCTGTCTGTATTCATGTTTCTAGACTAGTTCCAAGGACTAAGAATCTGATAACAGCTTAAGAAATGGGACTCTGTCCAACAATCTCAACGAACCCTAACCCCTGGGAGCTCTCAAAGACTAAACCATCAACTAAAGAGAATACATGAGCTAGTCAGAGGCCCCAGGCACATATGGTAGAGTAGACTGTTTGGTCTAGCCTCAGTGAGAGGGGATGCGCCTAATTCTGTAGAGACTTCATGGCCCAAGGAAGGGGAATGTGGGGTTACCCTCTCAGAGTCAAAGGAGAGGGTAGGGTATGAAGAAATCTGGGAGGGGGGATCAGGAGGTGTACAACCTGGGAATGTGAATAAATAAAATAATTAAAAATATAAAATGATAGAGGAAGAAAAAGCAAATATGGAAGAAGAAAGAAGGAGAGAGAAAGAAGGAAAGAGAGAAAGAAAGAAAGAAGGGGAGAAAGGAAGAAAGAAAGAAGGAAATGGGACTCTGGCTATTTCCAAAACCTTTGGTCTTAGACCTTCAAATTTGTCATTTTCTGAATCCTCATGTGTTAGGAACAAAAAAAATGAAACAGAGACTGACTTTCTTCTAAAGGAATTTCTTTCCTTTCTTGTGTAAGAGAATCCCATGAATATAATAAGATATCACTTGATGCATCTCACAAACTAACACATAGATGGCCTCCACTGTAAATGTAAAAATAAATCAATGAAACAATATGTTTATGAAACGTTGGATAAGTTACAGCATTTATTCATGATATCAATTTTTCTTTAAATAGCATCATTAGTATTGTAGTTCTTTTAATTTTCTAAAATTTAAAATAAATTTATAATTTCATCTACTTCCTTTATAGGTGCCCCAAACATTTTAAAGAGTACACCTTGGGATGTTTTAGACCTTGTGAAGATTATTAGTGCCCAGATATGCTTCATTCACATATATACTACTTATATCTTCTTTTTAAGAATTATGTTATTATTTTGTCAAAAATATGTGAGGCAATGCCAATAAAAGACATTGGAGTTCACCTTTCAATATACAGAAATGTATCAACACAATCCACTCTATAAAGAAACTCAAAGAAAAAATCACATGACCATCTCATTAGATACTGACAAATCATTTTACAAAATTCAACACCACTTCATGGTAAAAGTCTTGGAAAGATCAGGAATTCAAGGCCCATAATTAAACATAGTAAAAGCAACATGCATCAAACCAGTAGCCAGCATAAAACTAAATGGAGAAAATCCCACTAAAATCAGGGACTAGGCAAGTCTGCCCACTCTCTCCCTACCTATTCAATATAGTACTCAAAGTCCTAGCCAGAGTAATTAGGAAAAAATAAAAAAGCGATGGTGGTGGCACACACCTTTAATCCCAGCACTTGGGAGGCAGAGGCAGGCAGATTACTGAGTTCGAGGCCAGCCTGATCTACAGAGTGAGTTCTAGGACAGCCAGGGCTATATAGAGAAACCTTGTCTTGAAAAAAACCAAAAGAAGAAAAAGAAGTCAAAGGAATACAAACCGGAAAAGAAGTCGAAATATCACTATTTGCAGATGATATGATAGTATACTTAAGTGACCCCAAAAATTCCACCAGAGAACTCCTAAACCTGATAAACAACTTCAGCAAAGTTCCTGGATACAAAATGAACTCAAACAAATCATTGACCTTCCTCTACTTAAAGGATAAACAGGCTGAAAAATAAATTGAGGAAACAACACCCTTCACAACAGTCACAAATAGTGTAAAATACCTTGGTGTGACTCTAAGCAAGTGAAAGATCTGAAAGATAAGAATTTCAAGTCTCTGAAGAAAAAAATCAAAGATCTCAGAAGATGAAAATATTTCTCATGCTCATGAATTGGCAGAATTAATATAGCAAAACTGATTATCATGCCAAAATCAATCTACAGATTCAATGCAATCCCCATCAAAACTCCAACTCAATTCTTCATAGAGTTAGAAGGATCAATTTGCAAATTAATTTGGAATAACAAAAAACCCAGGGTAGCAAAAACTATTCTTTAACCACAAAAGAATTTCCAGAGAAATCACCATCCCTGACCTCAAGCTGTTTTACAGAGTTTTTAGTGATTAAAAACTGCCTGGTATTGGTACAATTACAGGCAGGTAGATCAATGGAATAAAACTGAAGACCCAGAAATAAACCCACACACCTGTGGTCACTTGATCTTTGATAAAGAAGCTAAAACCATCTAGTGAAAAAGAGCATTTTCAACAAATGGTGCTGGTTCAACTGCCAGTCAATTTGTAGAAGAATGCAAATCAATACATCCTTATCTCCTTGTACAAAGCTCAAGTTCAAGTGGATCAAGGACCTCCACATAAAACCAGACACACTGAAAGTAATAGAAAAGAAAGTGGGGAAGAACCTCAGACACATGGGCACAGGGGAAAATTTCCTGAACAGAACACCAATAGCTTATGCTCTAAGATCAAGAATTGACAAATGAGACATCATAAAGTTGCAAAGTTTCTGTAAGGCAAAAGACACTGTCAATAGGGAAAAACAGCAACCAACAAATTGGGAAAAGATCTTTACTAATCCTAAATCTGATAGAGGGCTAATATACAATATATACAAAGAACACAAGAAGTTAGACTCCAGAGAAACAAATTACACTATTAAAAATGGGGTACAGAGCTTAACAAAGAAGTCTCAACTGAGGAATACCAAATGGCCTAGAAGCACATAAAGAAATGTTCAACATCATTAGCCATCAGGGAAATCCCAATCCAAACAACCCTGAGATTCCACTTCACACCAGACAGAGTGGCTAAGATCAAAAACTCAGGTGACCTCAGATGCTGTCAAGGATGTGGAGAAAGAGGAACACTCCTACATTGTAGGTGGACTGAAAGCTAGTACAACCACTCTGGAAATCAGTCTGGTGGTTCCTCAGAAAATTGGACATAAAGGTCTTTTCCCACTCTGTTGGTTGCTGTTTTGTTCTATTGACAGTGACCTTTGCCTTACAGAAACTTTGCAATTTTATGAGGTCCCATTTGTCGATTCTTGATCTTACAGCACAAACCATTGGTGTTCTGTTCAGGAAATTTTCGCCCTGTGCCCACGTGCTTGAGGTTCTTCCCCGTTTTCTTTTCTATTAGCTTCAGTGTATCTGATCTTATGTAGAGGTCCTTGATCCATTTGGACTTAAGCTTTGTGGAAGGAAATAAGAATGGATCAATTGAGCCAGAACCATTTGTTGAAAATGCTACCTTTTTTCCACTTGATGGTTTTAGCTCCTTTGTCAAAGATCAAGTGACCATAGGTGTATGTGTTCATTTCTGGGTCTTCAATTATTCTATTCCATTGATCTAACTGCCTTTCACTGTACCAATACCATGCAGTTTTGATCACGACTGAAGGAAATGCCATCCAGTGACTATCCCACCTAGGGATCCATCCCATATACAGTTACCCAGCCCAGACACTATTGTGGATGCCAACAAGTGCTTACTGGATTAATGAGCAGGAATAGGGGGGTGAGGTAGGGGAATTTTCAGAGGGGATAAAATTTGCAATGTAAATAAAGAAAACATATAATAAAAAAAGAGAAAAAAAGAAAATTGGGCATAGTATTACCTGAGGTCCCAGCTATGCCACTCCTAGGCATGTACCTAAAAGATGCTCAAAGATATAACAAAGACACAGGCTCTACTATGCTCATAGTAGCCTTATTTATAATAGCCAGAAACTGAAAACAAGCCAGATGCCCTTCAACCGAGGAATGGATACCGAAAATGTGGTATATTTACACAATGGAGTACTACTCAGCTATTAAAAATGATGAATTCATAAAATTCTTAGGGAAATCGTTGGAACTACAAATTATCATCCTTAGTGAGGGAACTCAATCACAAAAGAACACACATGGTATACACTCACTGATAAGTGGATATTAGCACAAAAGCTCAGAATATATATATGCAGGCAACACTGAATGGTGGCAACAGATAATATTTGTGCTTATTTATTTATGTGTAATAAATAAATAATAGCAATGGTTAAGGAAGAAAAGGCCATGCATTTTGAAGGGAAGTGCCTTGGAAGGAATGTAAGGGAGGAGGAGGCAGTGGAGTTGAGGTATTGGTAGTTATATTGTCATTAAAAGTAGTTAAAGGTTAAAAACAATGACACAGAGTCAGATAGAAATTCACTCTGAGGTAGCCCATCATTCGTGTTTGAATAAAACACAACAGTTATCAAACACATTTTTCTATATTGATTCATATTTCAAAAATGTGTGCTGAAATGCAATCTCTTTTCATGTATCCTAAACAATAGTACCTGGTTCTAAACTTGGTGTATAATTATTCTTTGAAAGGTTAGAGATTTTGGTATATTTAAATGAATCTGTTTGTGGAATGTATGAACTCTCTAGGAACTATTACCATATTATTGCTAAAAGCATCCCATTTTCAAGTAAGTAGATTGTGCTCAAACATACAACTTAACTACTAGAAATGCACAGACCAGCTCAGACTATGGTGCCTTAAGTGAGAAATGTCCCTGCTCATTTCAATTATCAGTTAATGGCTTTGGGGGGGATGAAGTGAGGTGTGTCCCTGCTGGAGAGTGGAAGTAAATTTGTAACGGACTATTTCCATTTTGCCAGAGTTACTTCCTGTTTATGACTCAGGTTGTGATGACTTAGCTTCCTGTTCCAGAGTCGGAGAACTGCTGCCTGCTGGAATACCCTCTCACCATTATGGGCTCCAAGGTTCCAGAACTACAAACCAAACTAAATTCCTTTTTATATAAATTGCTGTGGTCAAGGTGTCTTATCACTGTCAAGGAAATGTATATAACCCAGAGTTTATTTTAAGTAAACAACTGGACTATTTATTTACTAGCCAGAAAAACTTTTCAAATGGAATAAAATAAAAATCATTTTAAAAATAAAATTGAAAATGTCTAAGAGGGAAATTCTGGGTATAATTTACTTTTAAAATGATTTTATACTACATGATGTTGGAGCATCATTAGAACATTTAGATAAGTATTTCACAGTTATTTCTGGAATCCTATCATTAACAAAAGTTTTAGTAAGAAAATAAATCTCTTACCATATGACTCTCATACGAAAACAAACTCAAACATGACAGAAAGGTCTATCAAAGATAACAAAGGAACAAAACCAAGATGGCACTGAGAATAAAGACAATTAAAAAAAAAGACGATCTTCTAGTTTACAATATATTTTCAATCTCAATGAGTTAACACCTGCATTTTTGGCATAGTAGTAATTCCTGCACACTTGGCCACAGAGATGAGTAACATGGAAGCATTGTATAGACTTAGTACAAAAAAATGTACATTTGTGATGTTGGGTTTGACCTTAAATGATGAGGTCAGGATGAATATTACAGTGAGAATGTTTAAATATTGTAATGTAAATATAGAAAATGTTTAATCCTTAAGTAGGAAAGCATACAAACACACACACACGCACGCGCGTGCACACACACAGACACACACACACACATACACACGTACACACATGCACACACGCACACGCGCGCACACACACACGCGCACACACGCACACGTGTGCACACACACAGACACACACACACACACTTGAGAAAATAGAACACTAAAAATTTTGAAGAAAATTATTCAAGACTTTGAATACCAATTTAAAGATGACATATTATCACTTTCAATATTTTATGTAGTTTTTGTAAAATACATAACATTAAACTATGGCCAGACTTATATACATTGAAAACCTCACTCTACTTAACAATGATATGCCATAAAATGTGTTACATTAATTTCTCCATTTTGTCCATTTAAAATATCATTTCTGAAAATAATGTTAGAAAGCATATGTTATATTGTGTTCCCTTTGACAAAGAAGCTATTTCAAGAAATGAGAATAATAAGTTATTACTAAACTTTGAAAGATCCATCGTGGTGAATTGAACTCTGTCAGTTTCTGATTGCTTGCCAGCAGTCTAGCTATCTCCAACACACTCTGCATTGATCCAGCAGCCTCTGTGGCAGTGCATAAAGAATACCCATCTGTTTCAGGTACAACAGCAGGGGCCATCTTCATTGAATAGGCTCTGCTCCAAGTACAATGAGACTGTTTAGAGTATCCAGTGACCACACAGGTTCTTTGTTCTCTATAGAAATGAAAAGTAATGTAAAAGTTTATTGGACAGAAGCAGAGAAACTCACCAGCAGTCATCAGCTGTGGAGGTGCCAGAATGGAATCCATTGTGATGGAAAGGATTGGGCTTGTAGGGGGAGGGTACTGATGATATCCAGAATGATGGAGGTGCCATTTGGACCTTCCAAAGAGGTCTCAGACTCTTCCTTTAAGTCAGAGTTTAAAATCAGATAAACTGTATAATACAACTTATTTTGTATAATTATTGATATGGAGCAGAGGTCTCCTTTATAAAGGACTGAGTCACTGGCACAAAATTAAGTTCAATGTTAGAAGTTTCTTTTGCAAATTACACACCGAGTCTCTGTATAGTAGCCTGTGCTCATTTATGAAAACATCTTTAAAGTAATCTGATGTTTTCACAACACAGAGAATTATAACTTGTGTGAGATATGAATTGTTTAGGATGTAATTTCATCTTCTGTTTCTTTTAAATTGTCTTGCCTTAGAACATCACCGGATCCATGGTGACATCATATTTTCCTAATTATAACATTTTTTAGAACGCTTTCTGATAGGAGCACGTCATTACTAGAAACTTTTGAAGTCAAAGCAGAATATAGCAAGTCTGGAGAAAGTTCACACAGTGACAATGGATAGAGAGTTTTTATGTGAGCATAAATCATCGTCCAAATTACTTGATGGGATAATAGGTTCCTCTAAGGGTGAGCATGAAATTGTTCCTTTTAGACTCTTTTTTTTTTTTTTTTAGAAGGAAACAAAGATGAAAGTTATGTGGATGCCACTGATGGAATTACTTTTGTAAGAGAAGAAAAAGAATGCCCAGAAGTGATAGTTCGAGCTCCCATTAGTGCATACCAGCTGGCTAATATTGCTGAGTTCATCTACAATGTCTCAGCAAAGTGGGGCTATTTGCTATGCAAAACTTGATCTGAGAATTCATGAGAGGGTTTTATTTCAGTCATCAAACATGTTGCCCATGTTTGGCCCAATTCACTTAAAGAATCAGCAGCCTGTGATTTGATGTTTTTGAGTCTCTGGTTGCTAGATGCTTGAGTAATAATCTGATATTCACTGGGAATGGAGCTTCCTGTACTGAGTCGGTTCAGGGTTGATGAGTTTAAGATGGCTACCTGCTTGAATATAATTATCTTAGCAGGAAAATGGGATACATTGAGGAGTACAGGAATCTCCAGTGCTCTCTTCTTGGAATTAAAGAAACAGCTGAATATTCTTCAATATCCTCTTGAGCCATCCTAGAGACAATTGGAGGTATACTTGTGGAAGCAGTTGTGAGCAGGAATCCACAGGAGGATAATGAGTGCCTGTTTAACTTGATAACAGCTCCTGGAAGTCTACTAATTGCTGAAATCAATGCATTTTTTTTTTAAAGAAAAGTCAACAGTCTGATAGCTCTCAAATAACAAAGATGGTATAGGAAAAATTAAATCTGTCACTAAGGAAGAGATAATAAATGAGGTCTCTGCTTTTTTGTCACAGAAAGAAAGCATCCTGGCGCTGGTGCTATTTGGATAGACAAACACTGCACATATGTTTTGCTGCAGACAAGTTGTGCCAGGTCATGAACACCAAAGGAGAAGAGGAAACATCTGTGGAAGAAAGAAGATTGTGTTTTGCTGAAAATTCTCTAGTGGGAATCAGTTGTTCAAGTAAATAGCTTTCAAAGGCTGTGCCAGAACTCAATGCTGCCAATTCAGTGGCTGCAAGCACATCAGTCTTGGGGATATCTGTCTAGTTTGGATCTTCAGAAAGCAAAAGACGAAGAAAACAAGAAGAAAAGAATTTGAAACCTGAAAAATTAATGAAAATGAGCAATGCTGATCTCTGGCTGAATCTTGATTGAGTCACGGGCTTCTTAGACCTCTATGCCCAAGCAGTAAAAATGTATGAGGGAACTCACCAATTTCCTAAGTTTAGCCTTCCATCATCCCTATCCCATTGAAGAAATATCAGAATAATGATGTTACTATCCAGATTTGGCATATTAAATTGTCTTCAGTTATAAAAGAGAAGCAATTGTTATTTATTATTCAAAACAACAGTGTATATTTTACCTTCTAGGTTAAAAAAAAAATGAAGAGGGAAAAGATATATTATTTTAGAAGTATTTTATTTCTGAAATGAGAAACATTCTTTGCAATAAATCATATCTATTTATTTACTTTTGTTTTTATTTCTAAGATTATATTTTAACATTTCTCCTTTAATTTCCTCTCTCTCCGAACCCTACTATGCATCCTCCTTTGATGTCTTTCAATTTCATGACATTTTTTCAATTAAATGTTATTGTATAAATATATGAATAATATATTTCTAAGTATAACCTGTTCAGTCTGTATAATGTTGCTTATATGCAGGTTTCCAGGGATAATAACTTTGTTGGTGTGCCTTTTCCTGGAGAAGACTATTTCTCCTACTCACAGCATTCATTAGCACTCTGCAATTTATACCATTGGCTTGAGTCTCCTGGTCTGTTCCTCATACATTTGGCATGTCTATTTCTGTGGTTCTTGTTCAGTTCATATTTGGGCAGTCATGTTGGTGAAACACTATGAATAAACCTTCCAATATTA
>JADRCC010536742.1:0-10680 GCA_019843855.1 Hylomyscus alleni
CTGACTTCAGTTGTGACTATGTCCAGTTAGTATTGCCTGCAAGGTTTTTCATATGTGTGATTTTTAAGGGAGTATTACAGAATACTACCTTTAAAACACACCTCTATCTAGTTCATAAGAGCAATGCTAAGCTATTATTCTCAACTTTGGTCCTCGGCAAGGCCATTACCGCAGTAACTGTTCTAATCTATAGTCAACAGGAAGCCACTCAGCCCTTCAGTCTGTCCTCTTCCCCAGACATTTCTCTGAATCTAGCAGCCTACTTGCAAACGTTAATTTGCTAAGGCTAGACGGCAGAGGTGAACTGTAGCTGATTGGCTCGAGTTGGCACCAACTGTGCACATCTTGTACAGTATCCACAGACTTTCTTGGTCTTTTGCTTGGCTGTCTAAATTTCCCCTGCTTCCCATTAGTCTCACTGAGAGGTCCCTACACCGTAGTAAGAGTCTCTTTCCCATTTAAAGCCTTTGATTACTCTTCCAGACATCACTTCCTAATTTGGTGGTGGAAAGGAAAAAAAAAAAAAAGAACAGACTTCAGGGAGGATTTTCTAGAATTAAACAAACAGATTACATCAGTGTTTAGTGTTTTCCTGTTCTTTTAAGAATTAGGGCAAATTATATCCTTGTCCTGTGGAGTTGGACCAAGAAGAAGGTCAACAGTTGTTCCATGGGGAGAATGTTAAATGGCCTCACCATCAGTCAGTCACAGCTGATGATGTTGGCTTCTGTAACCAGACATTCATTTCCTCTCAGCTACAGCCCCCTATCATCATTATTGCAATCTTGCTGTGAATGATTGAGGCTGCCTGTGCACTCCTCAGAATCCTGACTGATCCCAACCATTTCTAAGGTCATTGCTTCGCTTATTCTGTTTGATTGCCAACTTCCCTAAATGTCTCCATGTGTTGTTTTCCTCAAAACATATACAAAGCAATTTTCTCTAAAATGCACCAGTATAACTGAGGCCTCTGTTTTATTCCTCTAAATAGTAAAGCTATTTATTACACATTCTCCAGGTCCTTATAGCTCCAAAATTCAGTGGACATCTAAACATTTTGAAACTTCTGATGAATAAATCTTACATCATAAATTAAATGTACACCAAGTCAAGTTTTAGAGTTATGAGAAAAGAGCCAAATATCTGGCTCATGTGTTTATTGTTTCTTCTTAGTGTCTTGGTTTCTGTTGTTTGTTAAGAGGTCTGCTTTCTCCCTCTCCCTCCTCCTCATTTTCTTCCTTGCCCTGCTGGGCTAGAGCATAATGATAAACCACTATTTTTGTCCATGGCGATGGCACAAGTCCAGAAAGTATCAAATAGTTTAGCCTTTACTTGGTCCAGTGGGTTTGGGGTGGGATCAGAAGCAGAGCCTAGGGCAGATACTGGAGGTCCAATTTGTGTCAGAAGCACAAGGCCCCGCAGAGATTGTGTTATTGAAGAACTAATACACTGAGCACCACAGATACGTCATGGATGAGCAAAGCTCAACAGAAAGTAGTGTGGAAACTGCAGATTACACACCCCAGATGACAGGTAGCATGGAAACTGCAGGATACACACTCTTAATGGCAGGTCTAGTATGATTCATCACTTCTCAGATACTGCCACTGAGTGTTGTGGACTCAGGGGTACCAGATTCCTAAATCCGGACGCTATATCATCTCTATCACTGTGATAGATCACAAATAGGACTTTATGTTTTTGTACTTGTTTCATTATCCTGTGATAATACCACCCTGCCTCTGGACCTCTCATTTGAAGTTTTTGCTCTGAAAAGTCTCCAGGATTAAAATGAAGGTGAAAAAGTTCAAGAAACAGGAAACTTATATAAGACTCAAGGCTACTGAGCATTGGTGATGAGGTCAGAGAAGCCAGCATAGGTACTTTACACAATGAGACCTTATATTTTAACTTGCAGAATAAAGGAAGCTATGAGAGTTGTAGGGAAATGCCCTGTCTCTTGCGGGTGATGGAAAAGATTCTAGAACCTTTATTAGAGAAGATAAAAGGAAATTGTCACCTCCCTACATCCCAGAAGAAGAGGAAAGCTCCAGAAAAAAATGGTAGGTTTCCAAGATCTATGAAATTTCCAAAAGAGAGTCTCCAACTTTAACCTTTTTATGCAGCAAAGGACTGAGTCTTACTGAATAACAGAGCTGGAGTATGTCCAGCTTTTGTAATATCACAACCATTATACAACCATGTAAATGTTGCTTAAAGAACATGTAATGGTTAATGGGAACTTGAATAGAGGCATCTCTCCTTAATGACAGCAATTCCACCATGAATACCTGAGGGACTTTGCAAAGCCACTGCATACCAACCCATCTTATATTTACTTTACCTTTGGTTTACCAATTTCTAAATGTAGCCTCTGTGGTATTTATAGACATTGTATGTATTGTTGATTCGTATAATAAGGGCAAAAGTAAAATTAAAAGAACATTAATTCATTTACATCTTTGGATTGATCTTGAAGCCATGATCAAAGACAAAACAAGGAAAAAGCAAATGAAGAGAACACACAGCCAGCAGCAGCACACATGTGAGGTGCTTCCAGGGTCATTTGAACCATGCAGGTCATATTCTGGGAAGATATTTAATTTCAGCAAAAAGTTCCACAGCATAATTTTAAAGCATAGGCTGTAAGCTAGTATGTGTACTTTGAGCCTGATTTTTAAATCATGTAGATTTCTGTGTACATTTAATATATTATGTATTTTAATATGTGACATTGTTAATAGTATTTATCTCTTGATCATAAGCTGATTTTTCTTTCTCACCAATTATTTTCCTGTATATTCATAACCTTAGTTTCATTTCATAATTTAAGCAACTCTCAAATCAATATTCCTCTTAAAGTTTGGTTTCAAAATGCTTATTTGTGGCACTTTTAGGGCTCACCTCTATCTCACTCTTTGAGGTTATGAAGGGTCACACTGAACAAGAGGACAGTGGAAGTGATATTCCAGGCCCTTCAGCAAGCCTCTGTTCCAAGGAACAAATGTTTTCCTGCATCATGTGTTTGTTATAACGACTGTGTTCCCATGGTCTACGTTCCTTGAGCAAAGAAAGAAAAAACAAAAGGATGCTCTCACTCACTCCTGCCTCAATTTAAAACACTACTTACTTTTCATATTGGGACCATCTTAATTTTTATTTTTTATTTCCTATTCTTTCTTCCTTTTTGTTGTTTCTGAATTTTGTGTATGGGCCCTGTGTTTGTGTCATTTCCACTTCTTCTCCTCTCTCTAAATCTTCTTGTGTCCTCCCCTCTCCTCAAATTCATGACCTCTTATTCCTTAATTATTA
Source organism: Hylomyscus alleni (assembly GCA_019843855.1). Lineage (NCBI taxonomy): Eukaryota > Metazoa > Chordata > Mammalia > Rodentia > Muridae > Hylomyscus > Hylomyscus alleni. The sequence goes on from JADRCC010536742.1 coordinate 3,313, forward strand.
TTGTTACACATACACATGTATATGCATATGTAGATACATGCATACATATAAATGTATAAATACAGCCAGCTGAGTCTGTTTAAAGTTGTGTGTTTGTGTGTGTGTGTCTGTCTGTCTGTCTGACCCCTTGGGATCACTCTCTCAGCAGACAATATATCTCTTTAAATCTTTATCTAGTTGTGGGGGTTGTGAGATTTTCCTCACCAATGACGATATGCCAGCTGGTATTGTCAAGGTCCAGGTCTTGTTTTGGCAGCTTTATTATTACATATAGAAGACGCTACCTGCAGGAGATATCCTGATCCTCCGGTTCTTACAATCATTCTCCCTTTCTTCATGTTTGGAAGCAGTCTGCATTCTGTGGAGACATTTTTTTCTTTTCATACTTAAGTTTCACAAGGCAGATAAATGTATATTTTGTTCATTTCAGTGTGCCAGTTCTTACCCAGTTCTAGGAAACAGATAAGCATGTGTTGAACAAATAAAAGAAAAATTAATCAGATAAAGTCCACGTTGTGGGGAGCCATAGAGAAGATGGTATATCACCATATCACTGTAACGAGAGGCATTCAGGCCAGAGTTCAGACAAAATGAGTATATGCTGCTTAGCCTGTCTGAATCAAGTCTGTTTGAAGAATGCTTTGCTCATAGTCATAGCTGGACAGAACCTTTGCTTTTCATCGCTGTTTCGGGAGCTTCTAATTTCTCATATGAATGGTCCCAGGCAGTGATTTCTCTTCCACAAACATGAAAATAGAGGCCTATGGAAAAATTTCTATTCATGAAATGGCACTGCTCCCAATGCAACCGCAAAGGGAAAAGTTTAAAGAGGGTATGCTCCATGCTGAAGAAAAATAAATGAAAAAATTATACTACACAAGTTACAAATGCTCTACAACTACTTTCTGCATACTGCCCAAATATGAAAATTATTATATTTTATAGAGTCTATTTATTAGCAAGGATCTTAAAATGCTTGCAGGGTAAATGCAGCAACTACACTTCAAGCATAAAAAATTAAGAAAAGATAATAACATTAATACACTATCCAGATCTACTCTACTAAAAATAATAAAATTAACCATAACAACAGCTACTATGCATACTCAGGTGAGTTCTCAAAAAGCAATATTCCTAAGCTTATCTTTTCTGTGTTAATATAATTGTTTTGAGTTTACTAAATGCCCTTGAACATCATAGAGTCAAAAAAATTAAAAATAAAATACTCCATTCTTTTCATGTTTAGTACAGAGAGCTTTGTTTCCAAGTGATGGAACTCATTATTCAAGGATGTAGTTTCTGAATCACTCTGAATAGCAGAGGTTGTGAGCTCTTGCCAGCCCAGTTAAACTGAGACTTCCTTCCAGGTAAGGAGCACAGTCAGGAAGTTCCATCTTGCATCTTTTTCTGTAGAATAGCAGCATATACTAACAGTCTCTAACAGTTTGGGAGCCATAACTGCTAAGTAGAGGGAGTCTAGAGAGGGCTAACGAGGAAAGCTTTTCATGAGCGGTATGAAATTTGAATGAGGAATGTAATGCACAGAGTTGTAGAGAGTTGAGTGATATGCACTGAAAGAGGCTCCAGGAAGTGGAGGTGCTGGACACTTATAAAATGTGATCATTGATACGGCAGCAAGCAGAAAACTGCTGAACAAAGCCATTAACAACCCTGGTAATGTTCCAGGCGGACATGAACTTTAAAGGATTTAGGGTGTTGAAAACAGCTTCTGAATGGGGATGTAAAATAAAGCAACATCTTATGATGAGAAAACTGTTCAGACACATGTTTGAACATGTTCTTCCCTTTGAAAACAATCAATTTGATTTGTTCCATATGGCTCCCATCCTGCTACCAGTTTTTGAAATGTAACAGAAAAAATAACCCAAAATTCCTGAATAATTTTTACAGCACTAATCTGTAAGTCCATGTCTTAACAGAATAGTTCAAAATTAATTTTATCATAAATTTATTTCAATGAAGATATCACAGCTACTATCTGCTATTACATGTGTACACTATAAAATGTTGGAGAAAACATTTAAATAGGAAGATGTGGGCTGAGGAGAACATTGTTAAAACCAAAAATTGGTCAAAAATAAATGGAAAAACTGAATTAAAAATTAAGAAAGAGGACACACAGGTGTTACCAGCTGTCACAAGCTTCAGAGAGAAAGTTAGGGCCAGTTTCTTGTAAGTTATGCTAAGCAATAAATAAAACATTTTTCTTCTTAAAAGTATTATTCTATTAAAGTGCTTATTAAACTTAAGTGCTATTTTATTTTAGATTGACAGGTAAGAATTAGACATATTTGTGAAGTACAAAGTGATATATATATATATCACTTTGTACTTATATATATATATTTGTATTATATATATATATAATGTGGTTTGCATATTCATCACTTCAAATGCTTGAAAATTTCTCAAAATTTCCCCTTCTATTTTGAAAGATAGGACTCATGTTTTTTTTATTTACCTTAGCACTCCAGACTGTCGTCTTATATAGCTGTAAATTCATGCTCATTGTCCTCTCTCTCCCTTACCTTTCCACACCAGATCAGTATACTAGAGTCTTTAGTTATTGCTATTATAAGTGTTTACTTGAGTAAGTCCAATTTTTTTTTAGATTCTACACATTGAAGTCTCATGTGGTGTTTGTCTTACTAGAACTGGCTGATTTTATTTAATATAAATATCTACAGTTTCATCCATGTTGCCATTTAAAGCAATTGAAGCACTTACAAATTCATTGAATTGTAATCTGTAATCCTGGGATTGAAAAATTAGTGTTCCTAGAATGCCCAACTTCCATGATGCATGGATTCATATTGGAAGCAATACCTTTCAGAATACCAATGCAATTCTTCAAAGAAATAGAAAGTCAACCCTAAAATTTATATGAAAACACTAAAGACCATAAATAGCTGAAGTAATCATGTATGAAAAAAGAACATACCCCCTTTCAAATTTTACAAAACTGTAATTATCAGAGGCACAGAATCTGTGAGACAGAACAGAGAAAACATGTGAAATTTTTGGTCAATTAATCTTTTACAAATACTAAGTCCACACATTGGGAAGGGGTAGCCACGGCAACAGATGATAGACAAAACTTGCTGTTGATATACTAAAGAATGAAAACTGAAATCCTATTTCTCAGCAGATATAAAGATCAACCTGATATGGGTTAAAGACTAACCCATACAACCCTGACCTGAAATACTTCTAGAAGAGAAAGTGGAAATGCTTAATGGCATGGGTATGGTTAATGGTTTTATAAATAAATCTACAAAAGTATCTGCAACAAAAATCAGAAATGGACAAACAGATTTATCAAACTAAAATAGGGATGCACATCTGAAGCCTAAAGCGAAATGAAAAGAATGTCTCTAGGACACAACCAAATAGCTGCAAAGGAATCATTTTGTGAGGGATTAACAGGCAGAAAATAGAGGTATTCAAATATAGTAAAGCCAATATACATAAAGAGATCACATAGCCCTATGGTAAAATCAATCAAAATTTAAAAATCCATAAAAGATTCAAATAGATATTTCTCATAAGGAAACATTTAAATAGTTAACAGGTCCATGCAAAAAAGTTCTGTCACACCAGTTCTCAGGAAAATGTCAATCAATGCCACTGTAAGATGTCATTTCACCCTAATTAGAGTCTACCAAATTTACCAAATGACAAAAGAAAATGAGCCCCAGCAGTGATGCCAGGAAGAGTAGATGTCTTAGTTACGGTTTTACTGCTGTGAACCGACACCATGACCAAGGCAACTCTTATAAAGGACAACATTTGGGGCTGGCTTATAGGTTCACAAGTTCAGTCCATTATCATCAAGGCAAGAACATAGTAGTAGCCAGGCAGGCGTGGTGCAAGAGGAGCTGAGAGTCCTGCGTCTTCATCTGAAGGCTGCTAGTGGAAGATTGGATTCCAGGGAGCTAGGAAGAGGATCTTAAAGCCCACATCCACAGTGTCACCACCTACTCCAACAGGTCCACACCTCCTAAATAGTTCCACTCCCTAGGCTGAGCATATACAAACCATCACAGTGGACTTTTGCATGCTGCTGGTAGGAATACGAATTAGTACTGTCATTGTATAAAGTATGGCAAGTTATAGAAAGGTCACCATGTGGCCCAGCCACCATCTACTGAGTGCCTATCCAAAGGAAGTTAAATCAACACATCAAAAAGACATCTGCATGAATGGGTTTATTGCAGCTTTACTCATACAAAGGGAGACAACCCTGGAGATAGAAAATCTAGGAAAGAGATCAGGAATCATAGTACAAACATCACTTAGATCACATAGATGAAAACTTCCCTAACCTAAAGAAAGAGGTGCCCACAAATATATAAGAAGCCTACAGAATCCAAATAGAAAAGAAATTCCTTCCATCACATAATGGTCAAAACACCACATGCACAAAACAAAGAAAGAATATTAAAAATAGTAAAAGGAAAAGGTCAAGTAACATATAAAGGCAGATCTATCAGAGTTACACCAGACTTCTCACCAGAGACTATGAAAGCTAGAAGATCCTGGGCAGACGTTACACAGATCCTAATAGAATACAAATGCCAGCCCAGGCTACTATACCCAGCAAAACTCTCAATTTCCATAGATGGAGAAACCAAAATATTCCATGGCAAAAGCAAATTTACACAATATCTTTCCACAAATCCAGCCCTATAAAGATAATAAATGGAAAATGCCAACACAAGCAGGGAAACTACATCTTAGAAAAAGCAAGAAACTAATCTTCTTTAAACAAACCCAAAAGAAGATAGCCACACAATCATAAAAATAATATCAAAAATAACAGGAAGCAACAATCATTATTCCTTAATATCTCTTAATATCAATAGACTCAATTCCCCCCCCCTCAAAAAAAAGACATAGAATAACAGACTGGATACGTAAATTGGACCCAGCATTTTGCTACAGACAGCAAATGCATCTCAGTGTCAAAGACAGACACTACCTCAGATGAAAGGGCTGGAAAACAATTTTCCAAGCAAATGGTCCCAAGAAACAAGCTGGAGTAGCCATTCTAATATTAAATAAAATCAACTTTCAACCTAAAGCTATCAAAAAGAATAAGGAAGGACACTTCATACACACCAAGGGAAAAATCTACCAAGAAGAACTCTCAGTTCTAAACATCTATGCTCCAAATGCAAAGGCATCCACATTCATAAAAGAAACCTAAAAGCTCAAAGTACACATTCCACATCACACAATAATAGTGGGAGACTTCAACACCCCACTCTCATCCATGGAAAGATCATGGAAACACAAACTAAACAGAGACACACTGAAACTTATGGAAGTTATGGAGCAAATAGATTTAACAGATATCTATAGAACATATCATCCTAAGACAAGGTAAAACAATATACCTTGTTTTCAGCACCTCTTGGTAGTTTCTCCAAAATTGATCATATAATTGGTCACACATTCAAAAAAAGGCCTCAACAGATACAAAAAGATTGTAATAATCCCATGCATTCTATCAGATCACCAAGGACTAAAACTGATCTTCAACAGCAGCAAAAACAACAGAAAGCTCACATATATATGGAAGCTGAACAATACCCTACTCAATGTTAACTTGCTCATGGAAGAAAGAAAGAAATTAAAAACTTTGGAATTTAATGAAAACGAAGGCTCACCATACCCAAACGTATGGGGCACAATCAAAGCAGTGCTAAGAGGAAAACTCATAGCTCTGGGGGCCTCCAAGAAGAAGCTGGAAAGAGCATACACTAGCAGCTTAACAGCACAACTGAAAGCTCTAGAACAAAAAGAAGCAAATTCACCCAAGAAGAGTAGTCGGCAGGAATAATCAATCTCAGTTCTGAAATCAACCAAGTAGAAACAAAAAGAACTATACAAAGAATCAATGAAACCAGGAGCTGATTCTTTAAGAAAATCAAAAAGATAGATATACCCTTATTCCGACTAACCAGAGGTCACAGAGACAGTTCCAAATTAACAAAATTGGAAGTGAAAAGGGAGATACAACACCAGAAACTCAAAACTCAAGAAATTCAAAATATCTTCAGATCCTACTACAAAAGCCTATATTCAAGAAAATTGGAAAATTAGGATAAAATGGACAATTTTCTAGACAGTTAATTAATACCATAGTTAAATCAAGATCAGATAAACCATCTAAAAAATCCTATAATCCATAAAGAAATAGAAGCAGTCAGTAAAACTCTCTCAAACAACAACAACAAAAAAAGTCCGGGACCATGATTTTAGTGCAGAATTCTATCAGACCTTCAACGAAGACCTAATACCAATACTGTTCAAACTACTTCACAGTAGAAGGAACACTACCCTTTCATTTTAGAAGCGATGGTTATGCTGTGTATTCTCCTTCGGAGTTAGAACAGTTTCCGACTAATGATGAACTTGTCACAATTTCCTTTCATAAAGGACTTCATAAGAGATTCTTATTTTACTTCTATCATGTTTAATGTTCCAAATAGATTTTAAAAACTGATTGAGTGCATATTGCTTTTAGCTTCAGAAGATATCATGTATACGTAAGAGGTATTTAACTATTATAGATTATTCTGATAACTTAAAAAATGTCAATACTGAGTTATGTATTTTAAAATAAATTTTATTAGTTTAATAAAAAATAAAAAAGGTAATTTTCCTGTTTTAATTTGGATGCCTTCTTTGAAAATCAACTATTCTAGTCTTTTATTCATTTTATATTTTATTATATTTATAATTTTATTACAGTATTAGAAATATCATATACAAATATTTTGTGAGTGGTATGATTTTTAATAATACTTTATTTTAGCCTGTTAATTGCTTCTCATATTTTGACCATGATCACTAAAGCACTAAAATTTTTTGTCTCTTTTTTAAATTATAAATTTTAATATTTTTAGTTTTCACAAATGAACATACTGTATTTACAACATTTCCACTAACATTTTCTACATTTAATTCCTCCTGTGCCCCTCAACTTCCTCTTGAATTCTTGCCCTCTTTCTCTATTATTCACACACACACACACACACACACACACACACACACACACACACACTCATCCTATTGAATCCATTTAGTACTGCTCATATATACCTTTATTTTGGTTTTATACTTTGGAATGAATAACCTATCAGGTGATGAATCCCTGGAAAGAACTGATTCTCCTCCTTCAGTTGCCATTGACTGCCTGTAAGTCTTCATGTAGGGATGGGACATTGTGAATCCCCCTCCATGTTGGTATGTTAACTGATGAGATCATTTTATAGGACTTCTTCAAGAAACTGTAGTGTTGAGATTTCATGGGTGAAGCTGTTAGGCCTAGAGGATACT
>JADRCC010536769.1:0-13386 GCA_019843855.1 Hylomyscus alleni
TTTTTTTCTTGACCTGAGATTTTAAACCAGAAACCTTCAACTTGCAACCTGACCTACTAGCCAAATAATCAAAGTATGCACCAAATTGCCTCTCCCAAGCCAAAACACTACAGGTTTAGAGGATTTTTATTAATGTTATGCATCAAACTGAAAGAAGGTTTTCAGAAAACTATTTTATTTGTATGTTGCCAAAAATAGCAACAGAACAACCCTGGCAATGCATTGGCAGTAAAGTACATACTTATTACATGCCTATGTTGTTTGATTACTGGTGTAAAAGTACGTGTTCTCATGTTTTCATCTTCATGATGTCTTCATACCCTTGTGTCAATCATCACATTCTAACACATAGTGCTGAATTATGCAGATTTGATGTGTTTTGTTATCTGTTGCAAAATCTCACATTTTATAAAATATTTTAATGTTAATTCTTAGGATTTCATTAAATATTATATTATTGTATTACTTAGAAATTGTTTGAATTTTTTTATTTCATCTAGTTTGACTCCCATGTAAAGATAGTTTAAACTAGATTGCTTCAAAACACCAATTGATTATTTTACTCTTCTAAATGAGAAGAAACAGATGATTAAGTTGGAATTCTTAATTGCTTTTATTTTCATTTTAACACTTCAAAAACCAGACATGAACAATGACTCTAGGGATATGGTAGTAGCACAAATACCTTGGAAGTAAACAGTACCTTTCTAATTTGACTTAAATTTTCTGAAACAAGTAAGACGCCATCCTCACTACTTTTACCCAAACTTGACACACGCTAGAGTATTCTGAAAGAAAGGAACTCTATTTGAGAAAATGCCTTCACCTGATCTAGCAGTAGAACATATTCTTTATTAGTGGCTGTAAGTGAAGGGCCCACCCCATTGTGGTTAGTAAGATCTCTGGAGTTCTGGTCCTGGGTTCTATAATGAAGTAGACTGAAGACAAAGCCAACAAGCAGCACTTTACATGGCCACTGCATCAGCTCTTGCTTCCAGGTTCCTTCCATATTTGAGTTCCGGTCCTGACTTTGTTCAGTGATGGATTAAGAAAAAGTGTAAACCAAACAAGCCCTTGCATCCTAACTTGCTTTTCATCATGGTGTCTCATTCTAGCAATAGAAAACCTAAGTAAGGAAGATATTATCTAAGGTACTAGAAACCTAATCAATTTCTCAATGATAGTAGCATCATGGTTGTTGGAAGAGAATGCCCAGACATTTGCCTTGTAAACCAGCATTGCAGGACCAGGGGTTTACTGTAAGGGTCACAGGTGGCAGAACAACAGTCTGGGTGATTTAAGAAGGACATTTGGTACTATTAACTGAGGAAACAGTGCTCAGGAGTCTGAGCCTAGGGAGCCTTGGATTGAAATCATCATGTGGGCGGATTCTATCAATAGAGGAGCAATGCTCTGCATTCTAGAGGATTTGTTTATAGGATGGCTCCATAGACTAGCAAAAGATGATGAGGTTATCAAATAGCATCCTGTTCAGCCTTCTGGATGAACATGCATCCAGTTCTTTCATTAAGGAAAAAAGCTTGTGTGTTTAACAATTTTGGTTTCCTTATGCTTTTCTGTGAGCAAGGGACCCTCTACAGAACATAATCTCTGATGCTGAATTAAGATGCTCCATGTAGTGGACCATTATCATCTCTTGTTCTTCATATCCTATGTGGGTATTGTGTCTTACAAAATTAAGAACATGCATTGCCACTATGTTCAAAACTTGACCATATGTTAAAATCACTTATTTTCTTTACATTCTGTTTTGAGACCAGATCAAACGCTCACGTTTTTATTTATATCTTGATTTGGGGGGTGAGATTCAGAGCCAGGACAAGTAGCTGAGGTGCATATTTAATATACCAAAGTGTGCTTGGGACCTGACTTCTCATTTCTCCAAACCTTCCACAGTCCCTATCTGGGAACTTTCCAGCTGAGGGCCAGGGCATCCCTATATAATGCAGGCAATTTGGTTCCTCCTTATTTTCTCTATTTCATTCTCTCTCTCTCTCTCTCTCTCTCTCTCTCTCTCTCTCTCTCTCTCTCTCTCTTTCTCTCTGTCTCTCCCTATCTATCTATCTATCTCCATATATATATATTCTCTCTCTCCCTACCTTGTCACCATGCCCAATGCTAACTTCCATGGCCTCCTTCCTTGGGAGCAGTGAACTGGTCTGAGATTGGTTTTCCAGTAAATCTGCCTTTATATATTCTAATCTAGTTTGAATTAGGCCATTTCACTGGTGGAGAATAGCTTATCATATTATCACTCTTCTCTTCTCTTCTCTTCTCTTCTCTTCTCTTCTCTTCTCTTCTCTTCTCTTCTCTTCTCTTTCTTTACCCGCAAGGACATAGAGAGCTGTAGGTCAGTCTCTCTCAGGAATCACTTCTTGTCTAACAGAAGCAAAAAAGAATTCATATACTATTCTGTTTCTCTTATAATTCAGGAGAAAGTTTGACCAATATATTATCAATGAGATAAAATGGATATGCATAAATTTCACATGTTGAATGCCCTGTTAGAAACAAAGAGTTTGGCAAATACTTCAGCTTGGATCTGAGATGTCATTCATAGAGTCAACTTCTAAGTCTTGGTCTATAGCTGAAGACAAAGTTGAGTGTCAGTGGAGACTAAAGGATAAGGACTAAATGAAAGAAGTGAGTTTTTAGATGTGTGCTTTCAAAAAGCAAGATGAGTCTCTGGAACCTCTGACTCCAATGCCTTCTGTTGCCACTAGGCAGACAGCAGCTTGGCTGTATCATGCTGCCCCCTCAGTGCCATGGGGCTTCCTCCTTCCAGCAGCCTAAACATAAATATTGGAACCAACTGGATATGAACAACATTTTAAAACTTTGAGAATAAATATTATAATTAAGATTAATATTCATTTTTAAAAAGAAAAATATGCTAAATCTATTGGTAGTCTTCGCTAGTGTGTGTGTGTGTGTGTGTGTGTGTGTGTGTGTGTGTATATCTGTGTCTGTGTGTGTATTAGGGGATGGTGTTGACCCTCATTTATGCAAGGTATCAGTGGTGGTCAGAGTTCTATGACATTTAATTTTCTACTTTATTATTTTGAAAAATTGCCTCACGGTTAACCAAGTAATAATCAAAAAATGATGCCACCATGCAATTTCTACAGCCCTAGACAGTCCCCATTCCCATGACCTTATTATACTTATTTAACCTAATTACAAATGCAATCATTATAGATTCTAGAATTTCAATACTTGAATTGGGGAGTGCATAGAGAAAGCATTCCATTCTTAATATAGTGTCAGTAAATAATATGTGCTCAGTTCCTTTAGTTTCCTTTATTTTTAGTCTATTCCTCATGATGTTTAGTGTATATCTATCAAAATAGGGACAAACTAATTGATAGGGTCAAAAAAGTAATTAGAATCTTGTCCAATGCTATTCCAAGCATGAAGAAAAATTTCATTTTTACTGTGTAACATTAAGCCAAGATCATTGTCTGAAAATTGTCAGTAACAAATAAATTTATTTTGTAATATAATAACATAATTCACATTTTATAAATCGGGAAAATATTTTTAAGGAATATGCCATCTCAGTAAAATAAATGACAAATAATGGTATGTGGAAATTTTGTTCTTTTGTGAATATTTTCAAATGTTATAACAACCATCTCAATGAATTATCTAATTGGCATATCCAGATCTGAACAGACTGATCTAAAGTTTCAGGAAAGAGAGGAAATGTACTCAGGTATCGTTCACTTTCCATACTGTCTGCTCGGCTCTCTTAGTACTTACCTGCATTCATTTTTCTTTGAGTAATGACGTACTCCATGAACACTAGATTCTGCAATGCCATAATTTATATGACAAATTGGTGCAAATTCTTCAGTCATTATCACTATCACCATTTTGTAGCAAAGAGTGAAACAAAGAATTTTATTCTCCTATATATGTATAGTCTTTTTGCTATTGCAAAGTGTAGCATTTGGAAAGAGGTACAGCTAACTCAAACTATTTCTTTTTTTTTAATCTTTTTTTTAAAGATTTATTTATTGATTGATTATATTAAGTACACTGTAGCTGTCTTCAGACACTCCAGAAAAGAGCATCATATCACATTATGGATGCTTATGAGCCATCATGTGGTTGCTGGGATTTGAACTCAGGACTTCTGGAAGACCAGTTGGTGCTCTTAACCACTGAGCCATCTCTCCAGCCCTAACTCAAACTATTTCTACATGCTATTCTTTCATCCTGTAATGATTCTATTTTCCTCTATTGTGAAATTACATCTGATTTTGATAGAGATAGCTAAAAGGAGATATAAGTGCTATAGGCATATGGTACAATGAGTTTCATGTGTCATGAGATGCAGTCATTGAAAGGACCTGGTACAATGAGTTAAATCAAGCACAGATATTTTGGATAATTATTTAATTCCAATAATTCCAGTGGTGATTGGAGTTAAATAATTTTAAAAATCATGTTAGTTTTTACATTTATAAGTCACAAAGAACTATGGCCAATGCTATTTTTGCAACTTATTTTGTTTTCAGAAATATCATTTATTTATTTTAGTATATGTATGTGTGGAACATCACATTAATTTGTAAGTAACTGGGTAATTTCCAGGAGTCAATAATATCCTTCTAAAGGTCTCAAAGGATCAAACTCAGCTCATCAGGCTTAGAGCAGGGGCTTTTGCATATAAGCCAAGTTCCATTCCCCAATAATCCTAATAATCATGAAAGGAGACCATAAAGAAAGAAGGTCAAATAAATTTAATCTCATATTTCAATATACATTTATTCTTATTTTTCAATATTTCATAGGAAATATGAGCATGTTTCAAATAGGTTATTATATTAGTGTAATTACTATCTTGAATTTTATGACAATCAGATTTTTTTTTCTGCTTTCCATTATGGAACATTCAGAGATACTGTATATGAATATTACCATATTCATATGATATTGATAATTATCAACTCTTGATTTTATACTTTAAAAATATCAAGGCTTTATAGCTAGAAAAGTGAACAAAGGGCTGGAATAGCAAACACAGTTACCATTTCCAACTCCATTAAAACTACATTCAGACCACACCATTCCCACTATAAAATACAGCTCAAGTGAATTGTGCTCTAAATATTTCAAGTATAATTTCTAAATTTTCCTGTTGTGCCTTCTCTGTGTCTCTCACTCACCTTTGTAGCTTTGAGTAACAAAATATTCCAAACTACTCAAGTAGATAGTTTGTTTGATAGATGATGCAGTCATAAGACACTTATTCTCTACCAATAATTACTTCCTTAAAAATGAAAGGAACAACCAACCATCCCCCAAAGCTCCCAGGGAATAAATCACCAAGAAAAGAATACACATGGGGATACTCATGGCTCCAGCTGCATATGTGGCAGAGGATTGCCTTACCTGGCAATGGAAGGAGAGTCCCTTGGTTTTGTGAAGGCTGGGTGACCCATGTAGGAGAATCTTTGGGCACTGAGGCAGGCATGGGTGGACAGGTGGGGAAGCACCATCATAGAGGCAGAGGGAAGGAGGAGGAGATAAGGGGTTTTTGGAGGAGAAACTTAGAAGGGGGATAACATTGGAAATGTAAATAAATAAATTAGCCAATTAAAAAAAAAGGAAGAAGAATGTCTCTTCCACAGCATGTGAGTCATCTGCCTCAGTAGGGTAGGGTTGACATTCTCTTAATGCATCAATAGTGGAGGATATGGTCAAGTTACCCAATGTTTGGTACAACTGACAGATTTATTGTCCTCCTCTAGTAATTGATTAACCTGGAATTTTTTTCTAAATCTGATTAAGTAATCCCATGTGGTACACAAATGTTAATTAGTTAATTCTATACACCCACATCTGAGCCTTAGGAACATTTACTTTCTCAGGCTGTACATTGTCTGATTTACTGTTCTGAGAGACTTCATTATTTTCATTTATTCAAGCCTTTCTATTTTTTTCCATCACTATTGAGTTCCAGGGAAATGGCTATGAAAAAGAAAGAGTGAGCAGTATGTATTCCTTAACAAGATCAGTGGCTTTTAAACATCTGCTAACCTATACCATGTTTACCACATTCATTTTTTTTTCCCTTTTGCTGTTCAAAGAATGATTGTTGGCTAAATATATTTACACATCCTCTTTCTGCTGGTAAATTGAATTCCTGTATCTCAAATGAAACCTCTTTGATATTAATCTTTTATAATTATTGACATATTTTCATTTGTATTTCCCCATTTATCATGATTTATTCTAAAATGTATTAAGTACATTGAGATCTTTTAAACTGAAAAGTGATGTGCACAAAATATGTGCTGGGAAATCTACAAAAAAATATTCATTTAATGAGTAGAGAAAAATGTCACCGAAGGTCATTAGAAAATTAAAAATCCTGGATCTCAATAAAACATGCACATATATTCAATGAATTTCTTAGAATTGGAACAGAATTTCACATTTACTTTGAGTTAATATGGGGTTTTGGATAATAATGGAAAAATTATACTTTCTTTTTTATGAACACTTTTATTTATTTTTGTAATTAATCATTTTACTTGTTTGCATTTCATTCACAACTTCTGTCTCGAGGTTGTTTGGGCACAAGAGCAAAGCATTTTGAATGCTAGTAGCTGTACCTTAAGCTACTTCCTCCTCCTGTAACTAAAATTGTGTTTTCTGTGCTCCTTGCTCTTAATTGAACACCCAAACTATATATATATATGAGTATTTTGATGACAGTATATTTCTAGCATTATGTTGGTTAAAATTTTGAGAAAAGTCATATTCATGTTTCCAGGAAATTCGAATTATATAAGCACAAAACTAGAACTTTCAAAATCCTAACTGAAACTTTACATACTGGCTCAAATCACTTAATGTTTTCCAAGAACAACATATATATTTCCTAAAGATGAATTTCATACAACATATATATATATAGTTCCTAAAATGAATTTCATAAGTGCATTTCTGCTTACATTGACTATTTTGACAATATTCTACTCCATACCCATCCTCTGCTTCCCCCATTCATTTCCCATTTCTGTTCTCACTTCCATAATACATACTTGCTTCTACTTTCATATTACAAATGCAATTGCAACTGATGGACATACATTGAAAATAGAGTAAAAGATAACTTAAAGTATTAACCTCTTCAACACCAATAATTTTGAGGCCATTAAAGAACAGAAAGAATGTGGAATATTGTTGAACAAACATATTTAATAAGCTAAGGATAGAAAGAAAATAAGGAGAACAAACCAAATGAGTAGTTTAAGAAAAATCGAGAGAAAAAAATAAAACCAAACAGTGTAATCCCAATAACAGAGAAATTTAAGGATGCACTAGGAAAAGTTAAAATGGAAAATAATCATGCTATCAGAAAATTTAGGCAATTAAAACATTCATGGAGCTGAATCAGGAATACTTCCTTTTCCCTTAGTCAACGGCCAATGTACATCATTTTTTGTTTGTTGTTTTTGTTGTATTTTTACAGCATGAGATTATTTTTATTTGAAAATATACATATCAACATACATACATACATACATACATACATACATACATACATACATATATACATAGGCACACACATACATGGATAGAGAACATGTAGACACATACACCAAGCTAATAACAATGAGCTTCAGAAGAGAAACAGTAATGAGTAATGAAAACAGTCTAATGGGAGACTATTTTTAAAAAAAAAATTCTAGATTTTTGTGTTTAAAATTTTAGCTTTTGTTTTGGGATAATTATGGATTAAGTAATTTTCTTTTGTAAATTATTTTCTGGCTTATGTGTACAGGTCAGAAGACAATTTTTGAAGTCAGTTCTTTTTTCTTACCTACCAAAGGGGACACAGGGATCTTATTCAAACTTGGCAACAAGTACCCTTATCCACCAAACCCTATTAAGGGCCTTTACTTTTCTTTTTCTTTTATTGGATATTTTCTTTATTTACATTTCAAATGCTATCCCCTTTCTAGGTATCTGCTCCATGAAATTCGCAGGCAAATGGATAAAACTAGAAAATATCATCCTGATTAAGGTAACCCAGCCACAAAAGAACACACATGGTATGCACTCACTGATGAGTAGCCCAACAGTTCAGAATACCCAAGATACAATTCATAGGCCACATGAAGCTCAAGAAGAAGGAAGACCAAAGTGTGGATGCTCCAATGTACATCTTAAGAGAGAACCTGTCTCACAAAAGTAAAAAAATAAGAAAAATAAGCAAAGAAGAGAGAGTCAAGTCTGTCTAAAACTGGTCTCCAAAAATTGCTATTACATCAAAATAAGTGTGATATTGACATTGATTTTCACCTTGACAGAATCTAGAATCACCTAAGAGACAACTATCTGGACATGCCTTTAAGGACTTATCTAAATATAGATTAATTCAGGTGGGAAGATCCACCCCCAAATCTGGAATGAATCAAAGAAGAAAGCAAAGCACTATGTTTCCTTGATCCCTACCTCATGGTGTCTGATCCAATATCACCAGAAGCCTCAGGCTCCAATAACAAAAGCCCTTCCTGATATACTGGGAAAAAGTAATTAAACAAATAAATAAAATAAAAAAACAAACAAATAAACAACAACAACAACAAAAGGTTCTTTTTACTCCAGTGAATTTCATTGTTTACTCCAGTGAAGAAAGAAGGTCAGTATACAGCATAGAGGTGGGGGCTGTGGCCAGATGTTTATATTGCTACAGTCTCTCTATGATGTCTTTCACTCACTTTAAGGGCAAAGCATATCTCTATGCCTTCATGATTTTCTTTTTCAGATATTTTGAGTTGGTTTTTCTGATGAAAATAAAATTTCTGTGATATTTTCTTTCCTGCGTTGATCCTGTGCTCTTGGCCCTGCAGTCAAAGGACATGGACAAAGACCTTATTACTTTACTCATGCTTTAGAGTAATGCGAAGGGCTACCAGCAAACTTTTCCCTGGCTTTATCTCATTCTCTCCTGTGGCTCAGATCAGATTTTCACAGTTAGAACCTTCTGTTCTGATTCCAAATATTATCCTAAAACCTAAAGAGATTCTACTGGTCAGGTCCTAAAGGATAGTCTGTTTCTACTGTTCTTGAATTCCCTTAAATTTCAAAAAAAGCTGTTCACTGAGCCCGTTCTCTCCCCCTGCCCCCTAGAAGTTACCTCAAATCTGACAATTATGTTTCTTATTCTTTATTTTTTTATGTTTTCTCCACATTCTCATCTAAAGTTCTGGATTTTCCTCTGTAAAGTTTTATGAAATATAGAAATAAGATTATTGTCTGATCACACTGTAAATCTGCCTGGTGATTCATAGAGTATAAATTCAGTCATTATGTTTGTTCTTTCGTTACCTTTAGTCTCCTGTCATGTCCTCTAATGGCACATCTCCTCTCTGGATATTTCCCCACCACCCTCCCCCCATTGTTAATTGTCTTGTGTTGAATGTACAGTGTATATTTTCTCTGGTTGTATTTTAGTCTTGAGCTTAATAGATCATTCCATGTTGAACACAGTACTATCTGCAGGTAATGTGTCTACAAAAACAAAATCTGGGCTCTTTCTGCTTCTATTCTGCATTCTAAAGATTTCCTTCCTTGTTTGCTGTTTCAATTGGTGTCTTAGGATGTCCAACTATGATTAGATTATTCCACCAAAGCATCTACCAGTTGATACATGGATGCCATCTGCTAGATTTCTGTCTCAGAATCTTTTTTTTTATTAGATGTTTTCTTTATTTACATGTCATATTTCTCAGTTTCCCCTCCAAAAAAACAAGAACAAACCCCTGTTCCCTCCTCCCTCTCCCTGCTTGTCACTCCACTCTCTTCCCCTTACTGGCCCTGGCATTCCCCTACACTGGGGCACAGAACCTTCACAGGGCCAAGGGCCTCTCCTCCCATTGATGACTGACTTGGCCATCCTCTACTATACACACGTTGCCTGAGCAATAAGTTCCACCATGTGTACTCCTTGGTTGGTGGTTTAGTCCCTTGGAGCTCTGAGGGTACTAGTTAGTTCATATTGTTGTTCATCCTAAGGAGCTGCAAAACTTTCAGCTCCTTCGGTCCTTTCTCTAGTTCCTTCATTTGGGGACCCTGTACTAAGTTCAATGGATGGCTGTGAGCCTCTACTTCTGTATTAGTCGGGTACTGTCAGAGTCTCTCGGGAGACAGCTAATCTATACTTCATACTCCATATATTTTGACTATATTAATCTCCTGGATGCATTTGATATGAAGACCAAAGATTTAACTAGATTTATGTGTCTTTAGAAAATATTTTATGGAAATTCTTTCAAAAATCAATGCTAATATTCAAAATAATTTTAAAAAATTTCATCCATGATATTCAAGATTATTATCCTACTTCCAATTTAGAATATAGAGTGTAGAATATAAAAAGGACCCCATTTTTATGAGGATTTATTAGAGCTATTGTATCCTACATCTAAAGTCTTCAGGCGTTTAGGTCATTTCAGAAATGATAGACATAAGCTTTCAAAGTGACAGCATGGTTCCTGAATATAGACTAGAATCCACTTCTTGTTTTGTACTTCTCCTTAGTGCCTGCATCCTTCACTCAACAAATTTGCCCTTCATAGTTAACAATGTGTCTTATTTATGAGTAAAACAAGTTTCCATATATTACAAAGAGAATTTTTAGGTTAACAGCTGAACTTTACGATATGACCAAAATCTAAAAGTAGAAATGTGGACTAAGAATCAAATTTTTAAAAGTGATCAAAATTTATTTTGTGAAGACACTAGAAAAGTTGTGATGATTGTTCTTCAAATTCTGAAAACATATTTCAAAATAACATTCAATTTAAGGACATTAAGAACTTCTATAATTTACCCTTCATTTATATATTTATAATGTAAATATAATAATATGTTATTATAATAGGAAAAGTAGAGGAATATTTTATAATTTAATAAAAGTATCTGGAGAGACATGAGCAGGTAGGTCTCTGAATATGAAGTCATCTTGGACTGTAGAATATATTTTAGCATAGCCAGGGTTACAAAGAAAAACCTTACTTTGAAAAATAAAAATAAAAATAAAATAAAATGTAAGATTAAGAGATGTTATTCTTGGCAATTGAGAATAAGTTAAATAAATGCAAGTTTTATCAACAGAAGTAACTACATTGTACTTAGAACTTTGGGCTCAACTATTGACACTTTACTGGACAGTGAATGAGTACTGAGGAAAGGAATGTCTATATGTAGCAGTATTCATTTTTCAGACTACAATATTCATATGACTCAGGACTCTCTTGACAAACCAAGCCAAACAAATGATCAATAAAAGATTGATGGATAGAACAAAGGATATAGTAACAATTTGTTAACTGAAAAACACTAGCATTACAGATACATTTAATAAGAAAGTGTATGAGACACACACACACACACACACACACACATTCAAACACAGACACAAGACTCAAGAAAGAGAAGAGGAGGAGAAAGTAAAAGGAAAGAGAGACACAGAGAGATCATAAACAATTCACAAGAGGCTGTAAGGTTCTACTACATAAAGAATGACTTAGAAACAAACAGAAAAGCCAAAGAAGTACACCTTTATCCTGAGTCCAGGAGTTTTAGAGCTAAAAGAAGGGATGATCTCATTCCAGTATGAAGACAATAAGTGAAAGACCAGAAGAATCCAAGTTTTCAAATTTTGTTTAAATGAAAATAAATTGGTACATTGTTATAAAACAAGTGACCTTCAAAGATGCCACTGAATTTATTTTCTCTTGGTCATTCCCTGCTGGGCAAGGAGCCTACTTTTATTAATAGTTGATTTCCCAGGTAAGACTTCCTTAAAGGAAATTAAACTTCTATTTGCAAATGGTGATCAATTAGAGATAGTGAATGTCTGGTTAAGGACAAAGGAATGAGTTCAGTATTCTTAGCTCTAGGATCCTATTGAGTGTAGAGTCCTGCAAGCCCAGTCTATGTAGCATTACTCTTTTGGAGTTCTTATGTGTAAAAATCACATAAGATGAAAGGGTCTTATTTTTTTAATATCCTCAGGCTATTAAATTCATTTAGCTTCCCTTCTGAGGTGTTCCCTGAGCCCTAAGGGGAGGAATTTGATTGAATGTAGTGCTGAGTGTCCCTAGATCTCTTATTTGCAAAATGCCTGACTGTGGTTTTTGTTGTTGTTTTGTTTTGATATTATTGTTGTTTTTGTTTTTTGTTTTGTTTTATTTATAGTTATTGAATGTTTGATTTTAGGAAAGGATAGAATTTGACTCCAAAGAGAGGTTTTGAAACAAATTGTCCTCCAAGTGAGAGCTTTATTAGGAAAGTTAGTAATGCTGCAGGCAGGGAGCAACACCTTTTGTCAAAAAGGTTACCAAGGTAATAGAGATTTCAATCCCACCAGAAAAAAAGGGGGAATAAATCATTTATTTATTTATTTATTTATTTATTTATTTATTTATTTTTTACATTCTAGATTTTATTCCCTTCCTGGTCCACTCTCTGACTGTTCTCCATCCCATACTTCAGGAGTATATCCTCACCCTACCAGACTTCTAAACTCCCTGAGGTTTCCAGTCCTTTAAGGATTAGGTGCATCTTCTCTTACTCAACTCAGACCAGGCTGTATATGTGTTGGAGGCCTCATATCAGCTGGTGTATGCTTCCTGGTTGGTGGGTCAGTGTCTTCGAGATCTTGAGGGTCCAGGTTAATTGAGACTGCTGGTCCTCCTACAGAGTCCCCCTCCTCCTCAGCTCCTTCCAGCTTTTCCTTAATTCAACCACAAGGGTCTGCATCTTCTGTCCATTTCCTGGGTTCAAATATCTGCATCTGACTCTTTCAGCTGCTTGTTGGGTCTTTAGGAGAGCAGTCATGATGGGCTCCTTTTTTTGTGAGCCCTCCATAGCCTTGGTAACAGTGTTAAGACTTGAGGCCTCCCCTTGAGCTGGAATCCACTTTGGGCTTAAGATGAAAAAGAAGATTGAACAACAACAAAAACAGCAGCCTGAGCACAGAATAAACTCTATTTCCTAAAGAAGAGCACATCAGTAGGTTACTGTGATACTATTCTTAAGTAGTCGTTTGATTACAATTAGAATTACCTAAAGCCCAAATAGTTGGGCTTTATTAAAATAACTGTGATTTTTTTTTTCTTAATTCAGTCTTTGGAAGTGGGAAAAGTCACTGTTAATCATCAGATCTTTTTAGAAGGGAAGATACAAAGATTTTTTAGATTTTTTGAGGTATGAAGATCCACCTATTATTATCTGGGACACAAATTTTAGGGGCAACCTAAATGAAGCACTTGGAAAAAGGAAGTGGTCTTCTCTCTCTCTCTCTCTCTCTCTCTCTCTCTCTCTCTCTCTCTCTCT
>JADRCC010536805.1:0-14534 GCA_019843855.1 Hylomyscus alleni
ATGTGTCCCAAAAATATTTAGAATGTTCTACAAAATCTTCCTGGTATTGTTTGATCATTTTAACCAAGGAAGAAGGAAGCTATATTACAAATAAGATTACCAGAAAATTAAAATTTCTGTTCTTGGCTTGGTAAAAAAAAAATCTCTTTTCTATCTACAACTTTACATTTTGTGTCGTGAATTCCAGCTGAACTTGGCTCCATGCACATCCTCTAGCCAGCCCCAACCCATGACTATGCATTTAGAAACATTCCCTCTCTGCCGAGACTACTCTTCTCCACCCTGATTCATTGTCAAAGTATTTCTATCTCATCATTCAAAGACCGCATCACCTTATTTCACTTTGGGGCAGCTTTCCAGGTTGATTAGCCACCATATGTTAAGATAGAGTTGACATTTGTAGCCCTGATATAGGGCACTTATCTAGTCTACCAGGGCATAGAGTATGCCCTGTTGAATCCTCTGTCTACCTTCTCTATATTCTCTGAGTAAGAATATAATATTTGGAATGCATTAGCATCCTTTATCATGTCTTCTCTTGAGTTGATTTTTTTTTGTAACAATGATAGAAAACTTATGGAATTAAATTGACAAAAATACTTATAATCAACCAGGTATGATAATAAGATAAAGTTCAAAAATGAATAATGGTGGCTTTGTAAGTATTTTCATACTGGTTTTGAAAGTCAGTCAAACCCTACTAAAGCTGTAATATAAGATGCTGTTTTATGAATAAAGGAAGTTGGATAACGTGATATTTTATGGCTAGGAATTTGGCCACAAGTCTCTCTCCAAGTGGCTAACCACCCCCCTCTTGGGTGCTGCCATCAATACCTTACCTTATATTCATCTTCTTTTTCATGTATAAATTATCTACAATGAAAAGCAGGGCCCTTCATTTCTAAGTAGCTGTATATTGTCTCTGTCAGAGAAGCAATGATGCCCTGATAGTTATCCGCTGCAGGGACTGTCTTTGATCTCTTTCCTAATTGTCCTCTGGAAATGTTTAAGAATTTTTGCTTGGTCGGAACACTCACAATGAATAATTCTTAGATGAGGGAGCTGGTTACTTCCCAACCCTAATGCTTTTTTCCATGGCTTCTTTGCTTCTGCCTCTAAACATTGTCTTTCAATTGTGTGTCACATGTGATAGTTTTCTAGTGAGCTACTACGAATTGTACTGCAGATTGGTTTGCACCGAAGAAAGTAACCTATGATAGCATACTTAAGCATTTTAATGCTATACAAACTTAGAAGATCTCAGTGGTATGAAGAGACCCAGTGTGTTGGGATACCTTAGTTACAACAACTTGGAAGTCAGTACGAAACAGAAGGACACTCTCCAGGTGTTCACTTTTGCAACCCCCAAAATCTCCACTTAATAACTAGTTATGATAGTGAACAAGTTGAGCTAAATAGGATTCTTTACCAAACACATTAAATTAGGTAAATCTTATTTGTGTGTCGGCTTTCAACAAACACACATAGTGTTTATAGGTTTTGAACAAAATGCTTTTCAGACGTTGTCTATAATTCTTGTTCATATGTCCTCAACTTCCATAATCATGCCCACATTTTTTGGAATTTAAAAAAAATTCACAGAATGTTTCATGTTCTGCTTTTAAATTTAACAACATACAGCAATTTACAAAAGATTATTTTCAGCTTTGTCTGAGTTCATATTTGATACTTGCACAAAGATACTGTGAGACTGCTGGGCAAAGGGACAAGAAATAAGAACACTGCCTTCTAGGTTTCTACGCTGGTCTGTTTTGAGAAGGTTGTACACTTGTAAGGATCCTTGCATTCTACTTGCACAGAATAGACTGAAGTGTGGGATTCTTTTATTCTGTAGGAAGAGGAATGGCACAGCTACACCTGGGCACAGCAGGTATCAGACAGGATGGATTACATCTGACTGTAACATTTCCTGGGTTTAACTGTGATCACCAGAACTTCATTCACACAAACAAGTCAAGTTGTTTTCACACTAAGATTAGTTGATGTGATTTATTATTATTATTATTATAAAACCCAACACTAGCCAGGCTCCTGTCTGAGAATAGATCAAAAGCATAGCAATCTGTTCGTGAACTGCTTTTCATCTGCCCTCCTGGAGCATAGCACTATACACACTGATCAAATGCTGCCTGGGGTCAGAAATAGGATGCATTGAAATGCCAGGAGCAGGCCCTTGAAACAGACTGCTAATTCCATAGCAATGAGAACTGGAGCTGTCCTTTCATTACTGACATATCAGAAATCATTACACCTTGCATATGGTGCTTCCAAGAATCATTAGGATGTCTTTCTTATATAGAAGCATTAATAAATATTTACAAACCCATTTTTAAAAAGTCTGGTCTTGCTTTCTGGAAATTATACTGGGACAAAATGGGACTATTTCAAAACAGTTTCACAGAATGATCATTTCAAGGTGTAATCAGCCTGTTACTTATTATAAAATAATAATTAACATTTAATAGCAACTGTACATAGAGCTTTGTATCTTCAGAGTTAATACCAACAAATTAATTATCTGTCACAAACTACCAACACATGTTTGTAGAACTTCAGGAACTTTAGCATCCATGAATGTCATCTTGTCATGTCTACAGTGGGATCCCTCCAAGGTTAGGTATTAATAAACATTCTTGCATGTACACAGATGGAGTAGCAACATACCCACATTCCAACATCTGGCTGACTCAACTCTGAATCTTCAGCTCAGACTCATTCTAAGGCAGAAAACATGTTTGGAGTGATAGAATGGTATGGTTTTCATTGAAGACAAGTTTAACTGAAAATAATAGAGAAATTGTCTGGGAATTTGGGTGCACAACCTGGGTGTGGTGGCAACAAGATTTTCCTATTTCTTACTAGAGTTCCATAACTCTATATGTAACCTCAGCCCAGTCACAGATCCTGAAATCCACCATCTAACAGGCCAAAATGTCCCCTCCTTTTAACAGATTTCCCAGTCACAGAGCCTTACTTCAGAGACTGCTCATATTTCCATGAGACCTTTACGATAGCAAGTCTTGGATATTTTGCTAGATATTTTGCAGATGTGCTTTCCACAAAATGATTTCACAACTTTCCTGGACATTTTATTGTGTGTGTGCTTTATAGAAGAATAAATAATAATCTCTAGTCTTTATTAAAAATTACAAATGTTAATTATAGTCATTTTTCTTTTGTGATTTCCTAACTTGTGAAAAACTTTCCTTTCCCAAATGTAGAAGCCCATGAAAGACTTCTTGATCTTAATTTTGATAATGATGTTTTGTTATCTTTTCAAAATTTGTTTCTTCTAAAGAAATGACTGAAGTGTGTCTGGAGGAAATAATAGGATAGGTATAATATATTTTATTTATTGAATTTGTTTTTCTCCCTGTGAAGCAAGAAGCAGTTGGAGAATATGGATAGAACAAAACTAGATTTGAGCTAAAAATTGGTCAAAGATACAGGGTCATTATGTGGGGCTTCAAATATATTATATCCATACTTTTGTGCTTGCTAGAAATTTTCATCAAAAAACAAAACAAGTTTTGTAAATATAGACAAAAATCTAATATTAACCTAGAAGCAACCCATTCCATACATACCTCATATTACATTATCCCTACACACAGAGTCTGGGCAGTGTCCTAGGAATATGGAATCAGAATTGTCCCTTGGCCTCATCATCTACTTAAATAGAAGGGAAGATAACATCTTATAGCCTATACCAGGTAGAAAGATTTTGGAATTTATACAAGTTTATACTCTGGAAAGTTTATATTCTACTGTGCACAGGTAGCTATGAATTAGCTGGGTGTAGAAATTGATATTATAAATTATGCCTAGGGGCAGGGGCCTATAATCATAGTTATTCTAGATTCTGAAGCAGGAAGATTAGCAATTCAAAATCTACTTTGGTTATAGACTAAATTCAAGGCCAGCCTGGGCAATTTTATGATGCTATATCTCAAAACAGAGACACAGAGAAATACAGAGAGACAGAGACAGAAGGATAGAGACAGAGAGAAAGAGAAAGAAAAAAACATACACACAGACTTAAAGAGAAACAGATAAAGAGAAAGAAGCAGAGAGAGAGACAGAGACAGAGACAGAGACAGAGAGCAAAGAGAGAGACTTGATAGGCTAGTGTGTATTCCTCAATCCTTTTAGATCAAATTCCCAACCAGATAAAGGGGAAACATACACACTCCTAATCAGTGGGATCCATTTATGATTTTCATAAAATCTTAATGTCAGAAGCAGTAAAGATAATTAAGGGAGGGTTAGTGCCCCCAGAAAAGCCAATAGAACACAGGAAAGAGTCAATATACTGCCCTTGTGTAGATTTATAACCGAGGCACTACTACATCCTCAATAATCCTCTCATGTAATGCATGAAAACCTTGTCACTTTGGAGTAGAAAAAGAAAAATTGATATGACCAAGCTGAGCGATAATTGTCTGAATGTATGGAGAGTCTTGATTATTTTTAGCTACTACTCTCTGGGTCCTAAGAATACCTGGGATATGTATATATAACATGTGATTTAATCACAATTATATAGAGAAGATATAATGTGATATAATCAGGAAGAGGAAGAAGAAAAAGAGGAAGAAAAAAGAGGAAGAGGAGAAAGAGGGAGGAGAAGGAGGAGAAGGAGGAGGAGGAGGAGGAGGAGAAGAAGAAGAAGAAGAAGAAGAAGAAGAAGAAGAAGAAGAAGAAGCAGCAGCTCAGTATCTGTGTTCTCTTCAGTATCTGTGTTCTCTGAACAGCTATCCCCTAAAATAACATATGTATAGCACCTTGTGGGTGGCACATGCATTCTGTCATGGAATTAGGAAATGGATTGTATTGGGCTTTTAAATGATATTAACATAAAGTTCATATAGCATAAAATGAACTCCTCTAAAGATGAATCGTTCCCTTGGACAACTAGTCACACATTCACAGTTGTTCAAACACCATTTCTGGTTCCAACATGTTTCATTGCTCAACAATAAACCCACTAAGCAGTTTGCTGATACATTAGAAATTCTGAGTGTACAGGAGAGGAGGCCTACTCAGATCTACTAATAGCCCATGGTTAGTTTGTATAAAAACTAGAAACAGAATCCAACTTTTCAAACTCTAAATTTATTAACAGATTGAAGGTTCTCGAACATTTGCCTCCAGAAGACAGCTAGGGGATATATCAAACACAGAATGAAGGTTCGACCTTCCAAATCTCTGTGTCAGTAAGTCTACAGTGGACTAGAAACAGATTTCCAAACAATGTTGATGTCGCAGTCCCCACACTACACCTTAGATAACCTGTGAAGTTTAGTGAGTAGTCTTAACCCCAATGTCCTAATTATAGAATTTGCTAAGTTTAGCCAGAAGTTTCTATATTCAAACAAATAGTCATACTGGAAGCACATAACTCTCTCTGTGTCATAAAAGTTTTTGTTGCTTTTGGTTTTTTGGCTAAATCACCATCCAAATAAGGCCCTGTAGGTAACTTATACCTTAAAAATTGCCATGTAAATGAAAAGTTTATTCCTTGCTGAAGTCTGAACTTCCCCTTAAGTAGCTGAGTTTTTCTCTTTCAAATGTCTGGGGGAAATATTTAAACTGTATGTTTGTAGGTCAGCACCAATCAGAGACCATTTCCCATAATAATCTGACACATTGCCTGGCATACAGTTGGCATTAACTAACGGGTGAATGAACTTGTTTATATAACGATTAAAAGTAAATGTCTTTTAGTATTACTTGAAGTATTTCCAAGTACATGGCCACAGAGCAAACTCTGTATTTTGTAATACAGGCAGGGATTTCTACACTGGTTCACCCTCAGTCAAGTTTCAGGATGGCATTGTAGTCTAACAGGACCAAGAGTTTTCCTTCAAGGCACTAATTACACCTTCACCGGCATTCTGCTCTCTTGGATGGCTGTAGAAGTTGATGCCAATGTTTTAGCATCAACTTAAGACCACCACCCATGTGTGTGCATGTGTGCAGATGAAAATTCCAACATCTGTCCAGCAGATCTGCCTGTGCCCTCCTGGTGACTAAACTTGAGGTTGGGTGAGGTGGAGCATTGCAGGAGTCAACAGTGGGGTTGATGATGTCTTGTTTCTAAAGTGCCTAGATCCTTTAATCTTTCTTCCTTTGATGTCTGAGATTTCCTTCTTTAGGCAGTGACACTGCAACCAAAGCAACACCAGGAAACCATTTTCCAGTAAAGGGTGTGTGTGCTACGAACACCTGCAGCGCCCCTGGAACCAGGTGACTTGAATTACACACACATTTCTACATTTCTGCTTTGTATGTGGGTGGCAATTTCAATCTTTAAAAAAAAGCTATTGGGTAAAAGATGATCGCTCTGGTCACAGCCTGTGACTTCTATTTGTTTTTGCACACATATCAAATAAAATCACAAATGATCAGAGGGGAAGAAGAAACTTTGTGGGTTTTATGAGTATAATGATAGTAGCTTGCAAGCAAGTAGGACTTTCGTACAAATGCTTTGTAGATTCAAACAAGAAAGAATAGTTTGTGATCAAACTCACTATACAATTGACAGATAGAATTTGGGGTTCAAGATATGATGGTTATTAGTGAATGTGTGAACTTTTTCACCTTGCTTAAAGGTTCTTGCTACTGGCTTCTTTCTCATCTTTAGAATGTAGGTCAGCTTCCAAAATGTTAGGGTTGGGGGTTCTTGTTTTGTTTTCTGTTTTGTATTATTCTGTTCTTGTTTTAACAACCTATCTCTTGCAATTGATGGGGGAAGGGACTACCAAATTCTGGGGAACTGTTTATTATCCATTTGCTTTGCTTTTCTGTTACAGAAATACTATAAATTGACGCTGATATGGGTATCAGAAAATGTTTCCCTCAACCCTGCTTATATTTAACCCTCTCCAGGCTAAGTGAAAGGGGTTCCCTAGGACAGTATCATTCTCTGTCCTTTCTGTAAGATTTCCTTTACAGACAGCCATTTCCTCTTAGGTCTCAGTATATAACCCCCTTGTTCTCCTGGCTCAGGTGAATGACCCACCTCTCCTCACCTTCCCAGAAGTGTACTTCCCAATAGATCTAGCCTCAGGTTTCTTACTATATTTATAAAACCTTTCACTCTAGAATTCTAACAATGGCTTGTGCCAATGATATTCTAAATGAGAACTAAGACTCGTTCCTCATGAAGAAATACTTCCCATTCATCTTCCACTATCTTAAGGACCTCTTCTTGGGTCTTAATGCCACGTGCCCACATCCACATCAATAACAGAAGAAAACCAACTTTTCTTCACCACTTTCTAAACACCTTCAAGAAGTAAAAATTAGGGAAGTTTTCCAAAGTTTACAAAAGAGCTACAAAGCAAAAAGAGCTACCTTTCTAGAGCTGAAAGATAGAGAAGCCAAATTCGAGTATTTTTAGTGAGTTTTATGTTAAACATATTAACTTCTAAACACTTTGTTTTGAATAAGGATGGCAAAATATTAGAAGTTATTAGCTCTACTTGGCATAAATAGGGGCTTAGATGTTTCTAAAAATATTTAGCATTTAGAATCGTTTTAAAATATGGCTTAAAGAAATATAGTTAATGTATCTGGTATTTTAGAAAGTAATTTTACTAAATAAAAATAACAGTCAATTTGTTCATCTTTTAAAAGTGCCATTGAGCCAGGCGGTGGTGGCACATGCCTTTAATCCTAGCACTTGGGAGGTAGAGGCAGGCAGATTTCTGAGTTCGAGACCAGCCTGGTCTACAGAGTGAGTTCCAGGACAGCCAGGGCTACACAGAGAAACCCTGTCTCAAAAAAACCAAAAATAAAATAAAATAAAATAAAAGTGCCATTAAAAACAAACACGATGTTAATATGCTCAGTGACTTAAAATATAGCCTCAAAGCCTTAAAAGATGACATCAGTATGCATAATTTCTTTCATACAAATTAAAAAGTATTGGTCAATCACTTCTAGAGTAGGATCTGGGTATTTTCTTATCCCAAACACTTTATCATGCATCATTGATAACTATAACATATTTGTACACATACCTCTGATAGGATCTGAAGCCAATGTCAAAATTTTAGATAGCCTAAATTCTCTAAAATTTGCTCATTACCTTTTATAACAAGTGGTAGACAATTTGTTTACAATAAAATAATTCAAACCATAAGGATAGAATCTTTGCATTATATTCTAGAGATAGTTTTCTCTTTTCTCTACTTTTACAATCCTTGTTATACTTTTGCAAGTTACATCTAATTTCCTGTTTTAGCTTAGTTGTTTTTCAGTCTCCCTCCTAGGTAACCACTTCTATTTTGTGGTATTCCCATTTGTGTTTCAACTCCTTGTTTGCATTTTCTGTGGATAACCAGCTGTTAAGCTTAAGAATACCAGATGTTAATGTAAGATTTGAGATGCTGTTTCCAGGGCAACCAGCATTAGAGCACTGGGCCTTCTTCATCATTCTGTTTGCTAATATAAAGAGGGAACTGAAAATCACCTTTCTCTATGGAAGTGAAGCAGATGAAAACATTCCAGTAAATACCAAATAAAATGGCTACAGCATCTTCTATTGCAGCTTGGTTTCTACCACCATTTATTTTTCCACTCTATGTAAGGACAAAGTATTGAGGGCTCGATAAAGTAGAAAACAGAGATTTCAGCCATCACCAATTGAGAGATCAATTGCATTTAGACAATTTCAAGGCTGTGGGTCATTGTCTCCCTGCACAGATGTGAAGGGAGAGTTTTGTGACTTCCTAGTCTTCCCCCATTTCAGTATCCATGGAGCAAGCTGTGAGATTCATGGTGTTCCCCAGAGCAAGGGACTACCATAGCCTCCTTCTGCCATTCTGCAGCCACAAATGATAGGGCACATTATAAAAATATAGCTTATAATGATATAGCATATTTTATGGAACAAAAATGTCTTTCAAGTAACAAAAATCAAATATATGACACTCTGGGCCTCTACTCATTTACCTTATGATGCCAATTAAGGCTATGTTCTTGACATCTAGAATGGTTATATTTCTCTCTTTTTGTTTTTTTTTTTTTTTCAAGACAGGGTTTCTCTATGTAGCCCTGGCTGTTCAGGAACTCACTCTGTAGTCCAGGCTGGCCTCAAACTCAGAAATCCACCTGACTCTGCCTCCCAAGTGCTGGGATTAAAGGCATGTGCCACCACTACCTGGATATGGTTATCTTTCAATACCACGGATTGAACATGTTAGCCTCAGGCCTCAAGCATTTAGGCACAAAACTCTATTCCTCTTTATTTCTTTCTTATTTTAGTTTTTTAAAATAAGATACCACCAAATTGTCCAGGCTAGCCTTGAGTTCACTTTATGACTCATGCTGGCATAGAATTGTCTTAACCTCTCTAGCAGTGAAAATTATAGACTTACGTCACCAAGGGTGCATGTGCACACACACACACACACACACACACATACACACACACACACACACACACACACACACACACACACACACTGGTATAAAAGTCTTATGCAGTGGAGTCAGGAAAACAAGGTATTAATTCAAAATATCATCTATTGCAAATAGACAATAAACCTCAAATTTCCACAAACCCAAAATGTGTTCAATAATAACAACTCTTCTATGTATTATATTATCCAGGAATCATCTGAGCAACATTATTCATAGAATGCTGTAAATAGTTACAATTTCAATCAATTTATAAGCGTTACTATGCTCAATTTAGCCTGTAACACTGAGCAGTTACCCTTCCAGAAGTGATTGTTATCATTGATGTACCATCAAAAATGTCACAAGCAAAACAGTTATCTATGGGTTCTAGGATGGTGGGTTCAAAGTTTAAGGTTTTGTGATAGAGTATTGTTTATTGATTCCTTTTTTTTGAACTAAAATTATTGTCACTTACCTTCCATTATATGTTTAGTCTACCTGCTTCTTCTATCACAAAAAAACAAAGAGGCAAGAGAAATGATTGCTAGTATGGCCTTTTAATCAAGAACTATTCTTTAAACCCCACTCTGTTATTTCAAATAAGAGCTTAAATCAGATTTGAAATGTCCATTATTGTGTGTCAGAAAAATTGGTCCTTTGGCTGTTCATGGTATTCACAAAGCCCCTACCAATGTTCAATAGAAGACCATGTCGGTAGAATGAAGGCATTTCTGGACAATGTGGAAGAATTTTTCACTGTAGAGCATGACCCCACACATTCATAATTAAGAACACTGCTCTGTTTCCATTGAAGGATCCTGGGAAACTGTGCAGTGATGCAATTTCACATGTCTTCTCAATGGAAATTTTGTTTATTCATAAATCAAGTAATAAGAACAAGACACAGTGTACTAGATTTTAATACTAATTATCTTAAAAATAACAAATTACTGGAAATGTGACGGACTCTTATTTGCTTCTCTAATCTTATCCTGATTCCCTCCAAAGAGCTGAAGGTTCGTTAGTTAGTGAAGTCACTTTCTTATCCATAGTCTCAACCTGTCCTTCTGAAATTAAGTAAAGCATCTCATGCTGAAGATTTCTTCTTTTAAGCAGGCTGTTTGCTGGCTCCATGTGCTCGGCTAAAGCATGGCCTGGAGCTGAGAGTCCATAGGACTGCCCAAGGCACACACACTAGTGCGTCTGGAGTAAACGTTTCCATCCAATGGACTCACATCCTGTGGAGGACAAAATGGCATTAGACATGAAAAGAAACATTCCTGAAACGTATTAATATTAGATCCTCCCAAGAAGACCGTACTTTGGAAAACTGAAATAAAACATGAGTTTAGCTGCAGTATCTGACTCTTTGAGATCACAAGATGTCTCAGATTTTATCGCCTGTATGGTAAAATATTTTAGACATATAAAATGGTTTCCCTAGTGGGTTGGGAATGAAATATCCCAAGTCTCCACATCACAAAAATTCTTCTTATTAAGCTACTTTTATGAGAGTCTGGTTGTCTCCCATAAGTTTACGCTCAGTTTGATCCCATTCTTCCTTCTTAGGGACTTTAGAAAGCTGGTCTCCTTCCCATCAACACAGTTGGCGCCGTGCTCGGTGCAAGGAAGTCAGTCCTTTCCCTTTCATGTAAATCTTTTCATTTATCTCAGAAATAAACTTGGTGTTTTCCATGCATTTATTTATTTTGTGTTTCTTAAGAGGCTACAGAGATAAAGCAGGACTTAGACTCTTGGTTTTGCAAATTCCCACAAGTAACTACTTCTGGACCGAGTGATTAGACTTTAATGGAGATTTCAAACGTTTTATTTTTTTTCATGTGGACTGTGCTTGATAACAAATAGGGCCAAAGTTCAACACACAACTAAGTCTCTAACTATAGAAGTTTCCAAATTAAACTATATTGAAAAAAGTTAGAAATGGCAAAAACTGCTTTGTTTTGTTTTTTTTTTTCACTTGCTTGTTTATGACTTAACTCTCCGGATATCTTTTTCCCCTGTGCAAAACCTGTGGACTTCTTGCTATAGGGAAAGTGTATGGATAGGTGCTCTGTTACCCTAGTCAACACTGTCTGCAATAGGATTTTAAGCTCCCCTGTCTGAATTTGCTGCACAATCATTAGCTTCCTAATGTCACTAGCATCCTAATGGGAAGGCAAAAACTGAAATCAACAAAAGAAAGAAACACTCAGATGTCTGGATATGCATCAGAATTTACTTCATTCTAAACTGTGGTTCAGGTCTCCCTAAATCAGTGTTCGGCAAACTCTGAGACAGTGCCTGGCATTTCAAGGCCTTTCCCATCACAGCCATGGTGTTGCGAAAGGAGTAAACTTGCCTTTGTGGTAGTCACAATTTATAATTAGAGGAAATTATTGTAATTAATTAAATTCTCCTTTCCTACTAATTCACTCTCTAACAACAGTTAGTAATTAAACTGTAAAAGAACAATGAAGGGGGCTGACTCTCCTCCTCTCCTTTCTCACTGGCCTCTTCATCATACTGTGACAGGCCTGTTCTGGCTGAGGAGAACAGTTTTATGACATGTATTTCTATTATTTACTATGTACGTCCATTATTTACTGTAAGTACGCATGTCTAGAGGGTCGTGTCTGTTTAAATCTTATTTCTTATATAAGGAGAATCTCACTGATTCTAGAGCTTGCTGTTTGTAGCTGTACTGGCTGGCCAGTGAGCTCCATGGGTCAACTGTCTCTGCTTCCCCAGTACTGTGGTTATAGACACCAATTTCCAAGCTTTGAATTTTATGCGGGTCCTGAGGATTCAATCGCAGGTCCTCATGCTTGCACAAATGGCATTTTGCTAGCTAAAATATCTCTGCGGTCTCTTATATGTTATGCATGACTTTGTCTTTCAAAGTATAAGAACAAACATTAGCAAAATAAAAGAATTCCTTTCTTAAAATTACTCCTCTATTTCTCTGAAATCTATTATGGTAAAGTAGAATCCTGATGAATCAATAATAGATAAAAGTTTGGGTGTGACATGGCAAAGAAAAGCTCTCGATATCCTGAACTTCTCCTTTTTCTAGAAAGTTAAGAATCACAGAATTTCTATGTGCTGTAAAATAGCAATTCTTCACTCATTAATCTTTCAGGAAAAAAAAAAACGTTCTGACTCTGTTGAAAAGTTGATACATTTTGTGGGTTGTGTATTTTGTAAAATTTTTCGGAGCTGAACAACATTTAATATTTAATTATAGTAACTATGTCTTAACACCATGTTAACTTTTAATCTTATTAAAACTTCTAAAACCTTGACATTTTCACAACAAAATGGTACTAGAGCTCCAAAAGAGTCAAATAAACTTCTGACAATAAATTTTAAAATGTTTTAGCTTTATAAATAATTTCAAATGCTAGTATTTGTAGCTATGAACAGACTGTTAAAAAAAAAAAATCTGGTAATTGTTAAGAGTCCCGGAATTCTTTTGCAAGCACAGGGTTGTGGATTTTCCCTTTCTAGTGCTACTGACCCTAACAATTCAGTTACAGTCATGCATTGGTAAGGCAGACAATCATAACCACCTCATGTAAATTCATTGATTTTGAAAATAGACTTCATATGGTTTTTCTACTAAAATTATGTTCATATGATTCTTTCAGGTGTATAACAGGCTGCATAAAGTCAGACAAATCAAAGAAGCCAGCTATCAGCTGTGCAGGGGCAAGAGCACACACTACTGCCTTCTTCTTGTCTCTACCTCTTATAGAACTGTGTGGCTTTGAACTGGTTACTCCATCCATTTGTGCATCCCAAAGTCTTAGTTAGTGGAGCTTCCTGGAGAGTGAGAGGATGAAATAGATGTGAACCAACCAATTTAGCAATGAGTTCCAGAGAAACCCTGTCTCGAAAAAACAAAACCAAAAACAAAAAAACAAACAAAACAAACAAACAAACAAAAACCAATGGTCTTTAAGAAGCGTGGTGTCGGCTCCTCTGTTGTTATCATGGTCAGGGCACAGGTAAGAAAACAAACCTGCAGATGACCCTCAGGTCTAAATGGGGCACAACAAACCTCAGACCAATTCTTGATCCCGCCCAAGCCTCTGACTTTGACAGAATGTGAGTGTTCATTTTGGCTACCCTCTGGGTCCATACTCCTTAGGTGGGAATGCGCAGAATGGATCACCACTGTGTTAGAAATGTCTGTGAGATCATCGGCAACAGGGACTGTGAGTGTCTGCGTCGTATTAAAGGTGCTTCTGAATCTTCACTTTAGGCTATCAAATCTATTATGTTTATTTTACATATGCATAGCAAAGTATTGGCAAAGCTTTCTCTCTTGATTTAGCCCAGCACCTATGCAAATTCCTCCATCAATTTTAAAGCTTTGTTATTGGATGCACATACATCTAAATTTGTTTTTCTTCCTGGAGAATTACTCTTTTTTTACCATTTAGATGGTGGTGGCCCATGCCTTTAATCCCAGCACTTGGGAGGCAGAGGCAGGCGGATTTCTGAGTTGGAGGCCAGCCTGGTCTACAGAGTGAGTTCCAGGACAGCCACGACTATATAGAGAAACCCTGTCTCGAAAAACCAAAAAAAAAAAAAAAAAAAAAAGCAATGATTTTTTTTTTCCCCATCTCACCACCATTTAAAGGTAAGGTGCCCATTAGCCCTGCAGCTAGAGCTTCTTAGTGGGTATTTCGCTGGATCAAATCTAATTATACCTCATTTCTCTTATTCTATTATGTCACTCAAATATTATAGCTCACACCCAGTCCCTAAGCACCACTAGACTCCTGACCTATTGTACTTGACCTATTGACCTCTATTCGCTTTCTTCTCTAATTAATCAGACAACTAATGGAAGAAAAATTACAATTATCACCAAGTACTAGAGTTTTCTAAACTGCTCTGTTATAAAATTTTAATGAAGACTATGATTTCAAGGGCCAATTGGGGACAAATCATTTAAAAATTTGAGGACTTTGAGGATTTTGAACCTCAA
Source organism: Hylomyscus alleni (assembly GCA_019843855.1). Classification (NCBI taxonomy): domain Eukaryota; kingdom Metazoa; phylum Chordata; class Mammalia; order Rodentia; family Muridae; genus Hylomyscus; species Hylomyscus alleni. Next base: position 14,429 of record JADRCC010536805.1, read on the forward strand.
ATAAAGGTACCAGGGGAAGTATCATTCTCGGTCTCTTTCCACAGACTATTGTTCTCACATTCTCATTTTATATCTTAGTGTTTGTGTGTGTGTGTGTGTGTGTGTG
>JADRCC010536863.1:0-13221 GCA_019843855.1 Hylomyscus alleni
CATGCCAGAATTCACTTCCTTAAAAACTGACTGATCTCTGTGGGGAACAAATGAGAATTACCTATCTATTCTTTTTATTAAAACTGTATCTTACATTTTATCACAAGTTGTCCAGACTAACCATGTGGACCTAAACTAATTGTCATCCTCCTGCTTTTATCCCTCAGTGTTATTACGGTCATAAGCCATTTGACAATAAAACATCTTTAAGTGTTTTATATTTATTTACTGTGGTGTGTGTGTGTATGTGTGTGTGTGTGTGTGTGTGTGTGTGTGCTTGTGTATGTATGTGTGTGTATGTGTGCGTGTACATGTGTGTGTGTGTAGGTATATATGTTTAGGTGTATATATGCCATAGCATTTGTATAAGGATCAGAGGAGAATATGCAGGAGTAGATTATCTCTTTCTGCCATGTGGGCTTGAGTAATTGAATATAGATTTTTAGGATTGAAAATAGGCTAGCCCATTGACCCCTTAAATATATCTTTGAATTAAATGGTCATAATAAGGAGAATATATAGATGCATATATAATAATACAACACACACACACACACACAAAACACCCACATATTTTCCAATAAAAAAATATGAGAATAAAACCACAGCCAAACAACAGAGAAACCATTCTATTCATATTTTTGTGGCTGTTTCTGTTCTTTATTTCACTATATTTTGGTAACTATAGTTTCCTATTAATATTTATCATTTTCACTCCTCATACTCAAACAGAAAAATCAGTTCACTAATTTGATGACTATATCTCTCCATCTTTGAGCACTTTGTCCTGTTAGTTTTCAATGTGCTGTACCATTTCCAATAACTTCAACACCGTCTAGCACCAATTACAACATTATAGGCATCACCCAAGAATTACTGGTGGGAGAACTAGAGATTGAATATTAGAGTGCCTGTAGTGATAATATCTGCAGATTTTTCTGATAATCCCTTTAAGTAGAGACAAATCTCCCTGAGCTTTCAGGATAGCACATTTCCCCACTCCTGATCCTATTTCCTACCTTTCATTTTCCATATCTGTTGACTCTCTTGGAGAATGGGGGAGAATAAGAGCTGTATGGAGTCATATAACTCAGCTTTCAATTATGATGTTTTCACAGTGGTATCCATTGATGTAGCCATCTAAGGCACAGGTCTTACTTGCTCTCTCTTTTCTACACAGGCTCCTGCTCTTTCCAAGTTGCTGTCTCCCACAAAGTTGATTATCAAAACTTCTTCTCACACTCTAACACATCAATCACAATGTGATATGACGAGGTCTAAGTGTACAACAAATTAGTTTTGCTATTTCTGCCTGTAGGCTTAGAGTACTGAAACAGTGAATCTTCTTTTTGGTTCTTTGCTTATGAGGTAGGCAAGGAATCTCAACAGGATGCCCTGTGTCTTAATTAGGGGTTTATTGCTCTGAACATGTACCATATCCAATGCAAGTCTTATAAAAGACAAAATTTAATTGGGGCTGGCTTACAGGTTCAGAGGTTGAATCCAGTATCATCAAGGTGGGGACATGGCACGATCTGGGCAGGCATGGCACAGGAGAAGCTCAGAGTTCTACATCTTCATCTGAAGGCCATTAGTGGAAGACTGACTTCCAGGCAGCTAGGTGAGGGTCTTAAGTCCACACTCACAGTGACACACATACTCCAACAAGGCCACACCTCCTATTAGGGCCACTTGCTGGGTCAAGAGTATACGAATCATCAGATACTGTATTAAGAATTATTTGTAAAACATGTTAGATTTGTGATGTTCTTAATTAGTCAAAATAAGATGTTCCAAGGACAGAGTGTAACTCCAGCGGGAGGTCATCAGGGTAAGGGCTTCATACAGATAATATGAATTTTAATTCATAATTTTCCTTGAAGATCTTTGACATTAGCAGCTTTATTAAATACGGAAATTTAAGGTGATAAGAATTAGGAAACAAACAAACAAACATCATTTTCTACCCTGGAGACTGAAAGTCATACCGGTTTATTGCCCTGTCACAATTATTAAAACAAACTTAATAATCTTTTTTTTTTTTTTTTGAGTCAGGGTTTTTCTGTGTAGCCCTGGCTGTCCTGGAACTCACTCTGTAGACCAGGCTGTCCTTGAACTCAGAAATCCGCCTGCCTCTGCCTCCCCAGTGCTGGGATTAAAGATGTGCGCCACCAACACCCGGCCACACTTAAAAATCTAACTTGTAATTTTTGGTGTAGATGAGGATAGTGTTTGAGTGTGCACATGCATGTGGGGTGTCCATATATGTATACATGTGTGTCTGTTTCTGTATACTTTTTTCATTTTTTAAACCTCAATAAAAATTATTTTATAAATCATCTCAAGTACGAGTTTTTGAAAAAGACTAGGAAAACTAAATCTAAATCTTGACACCTTAATTAACTGCGATTGCATGAAAGAGTAGAAGAATAACTTGTTGAAGTAAGTTTTCTGATAATTATGTCATGTTTTATGTATTCTCTTGGATCTTCAAATTTTCCTAAAAATTCTGTTGAATAAGCCTCACAGATGACTTTTGAACAGTTTTAAGCTCAATTATAAGAATACATTTCCCACCCCGTTTAAAATATGCCTATTTAGAACAGACAATAAAATAATATATATACTTATTAAATTCTCTTAGAGATCTTTTTCTGGAAACAATGTATATATCTACATTGAAATAAATGGAAAGATTAATCGCTCACAATTTTCCCTTCAAGTATATAAATAGAACTTGATTTCCTGCTTGCAGAGAAGGTGAATGTCAAAACGAGAGCTGCACAGAAGGTTGAATGTGATGAGCAGCTTCTGTCAGCCCTTGTCAGAATGAAAAACCTTTCTCCGGCTCTTTCAAAGTTCTGCATGTCTGAGAGTCTTCGTTGCAGACAACAGCAACCACTGAAAGTACTGTCTGGGGGGAAAATTAGTTTATCAAGAAATGTAACCTCTCAACTGACAGAAAAGTGAATTAAGCTGACCTTGAAATATGGTCTTCTCAAACTATCAGGGATGCCTGGGTCATGGTGGGTGCTGTAGCCTCCACAGGGAACAGCAAGCTGTTGAAATGAGTGTTGTACTACCTCTAACACACACTCCAGCAGTTACATGGCAGGCTACCCTATATTTTTATCATGCCACCAAGCTCAAATCAATGATGAGGGAATCCTCACCTGATTGGTGAGCCACAAATATAGGGAAATCCACTCCCCCCCAAAAAAAAGAAAAAGAAAATAGCTTTTTCTCTGCAACATCTGCTCCAAGAAATACACACGTTAGGATATTCTCCAAAAGTAATAAAGATGAGGAAAATTTTCTAGTTTTGGAAGTAGATGTAGATTCTCTAAAGAAAATACAGTAGCTGGGCAGTGGTGGTGCACGTCTTTAATCCCAGTACTCAGGAGGCAGAGGCAGGTGAATTTCTGAGTTCAAGGCCAGCCTGATCTACAGAGTGAGTTCCAGGACAGCCAGGGCTACTCAGAAAAACACTGTCTCAAAAAACAAAAAACAAACAAAAACAAAAACAAAATAAACAAACAAAAAAGACAGTAAAATTCCAATGCCACATCAGAGTTACATGCATTAAATTTATCAAAAATTTATTTTTAAGTTTAAAATGTTAGAAAATTAGTACACATATGAGCCTAAAATGGGATTACTTTTCTTGATTTAAATTTTCTAAAATTTATACTAATAATGTTTATATTTCATAAAAATAATATACTATGATAAATTGAAAGTTAAAAACATTTTAGTATGTTTATAAGAGATATGGACTGAATTTAACAAATTAATAACTTAAGTAGCTTAAGAAGCTAGATTTTATTAACTATTTAAGTAGCCTACCATTTCTTATATGAGGGAAAGTGCTTGTCAATTATAAGGACATTAGTAATAAAACAGTTACTTGACACATTTTTATGCAGCAACCTAGTTAGTGCACTAAGTGGAAAGAAGGGGAAAGAAAGGATTTTGAATTTTCTCTCTATCTCTCTTTGTGTATATGTCTTTGTCTGTACTTTGTATATGCCTTTCTCCTTTCCTCCTTTTTATCTTTTATCCCCCTATCTTCCTGCTTTTCTTCATTATAGGAAGGTTAGTCTAATTTTATTATTATTCATGTGAGTAGAATGTACAAGTCACACTTTTAAGCAGAGAAGGAACCAACCAATGGCCAACAGCTGGATCTGTGTTGCAAGAATTTGTAGGACTGAAGTCACCTGCTCTCAGGTGTAGACTTTTTTTTACTTTGTCTGGTCTTCCAATGTCCTGCTGCCTTTCTAGAAAGAGACAACTCAGGTCAGAGGACATGTCGGGTAATAAAAACATGAGAAGGATAGGAAACAGAAAGAACAATGGGGAATTATTACAACATTCTCTTGTAGGAAGGGGGAAGTATGGACATATACATCTTCTGAGGAGAGGGGCAATATTGCAGTCTGAAAATGTATGACCTGTGAAGTGCAAAGAGAAACTGTAAATGATGGCATGGAGAGTTTAGGTGAGGCCATGAAGAGCCCCTGTGTGGCAAGGAGAGCAATGTTTGCTCTGTCTCTAAGAGATAAGGAAATGAAAACAGAGACAGGTAAGACTCAAATGTCAGCCCTGTTGTGATAAAGCTGAGAAATTGCATAATGAGTGCCAAAGTTTTTCTCACTATCACATCATGTTGTAGGAAAGTGCATAAATCAAATGGAGTACACACCTCTTTGCAAAGACACATTCTGCTGTCACATGCCGCCTTTATTATGGAAAGAACTAGTTCTGAGATCTCTATAGGGTAACAATATACACTGGATTCCGGTGATGTGTCCTGAGGAGGATCATGTAACTCATTGATGTGCACCCTCTACTATAGGGAAGGAGGGATCTTGTGTTTATATATAAGATCAAAGCCTTAGAAGATATAATAAACTTCTGTTTACTAGATCTTGAGGTTAAAGACATTTGTTTTGTTCAATCAATGGGATACACATTTTTCTGGTAAGAAATACTTTCAAGAGTCTCAGAGAGAAGGACACTAGAAGGAAAAAATATATATGCTAATAAGAAGTTTACAGCTGGGTATCTTGTGTAGGAAAACTAACTCTGGGTATATAGTAATACCATCTACACACACAAACACACATCTACACATACAAAATACATAGTGAAAATCATTATGAACAAAGTAATAAACACAACAGAAACCTTAAAATAGATGACTTTTTGTTGTGGATATTGTTTCTGGTAGGAAAAATAATAGAAAGTAAACATAAATGGTAAGATTCAGTAAGTAAAGAAAGTGTGGCCCATGACTCCCCCATACTTCCTGTGTCATGAGAGCAGTGGTTAAAAGAGAGGCATCCACATTAACAACTAAAAGAAGTAATTTGGCGAATGAGGAAGGCATGTTGTTCTTTCTATGCCAAATAATTTCTTTCAGATATGCCATGTGTTCAAATCTGAGCTTCCCTGCACCCTAGCTTTCAGTGTCATGGGTGCTCTGACATTCCTGGAACATATAAGCCATTCAATATGCTCAATATATAAGCCAGAGTACATTTGCTGCTTAGGATTTTCTGAAATAGAGAAAACTAGGGTCACCTGGGGAAAGAGAACCTCAATTGAGAGAATCCCTTCGTTAAATTTGCCTGTGGGCAGGTTTGTTGTGCATTTCCTTAACTAATCACTGCTATGGTACTGTCCTGCTCCATGTGAATGGTGCTACCTCTAAGAAGCCATAAGGTGGAACCCAGTAAGCAATTTTCCTCTTTAGTCTCTACTTCAGGTCCTTTCTTAAGGTTCCTTCCTTGAGTTCTTGTTCTAACTTTCCTAGGTGATGGAGTGTAAGCTATAAGATGACCATTGCAAGCTGTTTGTAATGATCAATAGGAAGCAAACTAGGAATCACTCCAATAGAAATATCAACCTACACCTTTGAAATGCCAGCATACTAACTGACCAGGAAGTTTATGCATAGAAATCTTTGTACCTAGATTAAGGTGTTAGCCTAAATGGCTATAAGTTAGTTATTGACTTCTTATGCGTCCTACACTCTAATCTTGGATAAGAAAGACTTGCTTGTTGATTTTTATCTAGTTCAACCCTGAAGATGCACAGCCATTACTTCATTTGAAAATATCCAATAATATATACCAAGCCCTTGAAATTAAAAAAGAAAGGAAGAAAGAAAGAAAGAAAGAAAGAAAGAAAGAAAGAAAGAAAGAAAGAAAGAAAGAAAGAAAGAGAAAAATTACCCTGAAATGTCTGCATTGTTGGCTCTGCATTTAGTTTGGGTTAACAGTTATTTAGTTGGCAGCTTAACACTCACCAAGCACATAATGGAAAATAAATAACCATGAGATATTGACTTGTTAGGTCACTTCAAGTTGCATGTTAATCAGTGGTGTATGCAAACATAGTTTACAGAAAATGTAGCAGGTATTTTCTTTTATTGACATGAGGTATCACTGTAGCAGCCAAGCTAGCCTTAGTGTTCTAAACTCAAGCCATCCCTTGTTCGAGGGTAATAAATCTCTGAAACCGGTCTGTACCTATCTTCAGACTAAGTTCTCATAAGTGAATTTTCATCCCCATCTACTAATAAGCTTCTCTAGGCCACACTTAGCTGCCATTGCATTGGGTATCAAGGTTTACTCCTCTCTATTCATTTGCAATTCTGAGTTCATCTCTGATACTATCCTTTTATGATGTTCTTTCCCACTCGTGTGGCTTCAGAGGTGGAAGACTAGTGCATATTTATAACTATATCCTACACATCATAGACTGACAGTCAACATGTATATAGGTGTGTAAATGAAAATTCCTGGAACCAGCTGTGTATGAAAAGACTGATGGTCTGACCAAAACTTCAATGGTTGGTTATAAAGAGTTTGAGTGTTTCAGTTTTAAGATTTTTTCAGTCTGTTAAGCTCTTCTTCCTGCAAGAAGAGTCCACTGGTGGGTCAGAGTTAATATCCTGACAAATAGATAAAGAACCTTTGGCATTTATTATCCAAACCCTATCCTCCACCAATCAAAGGTCTAAAAATTATATCTGATAACATTTGAGGAACCTCTGCCTGGCTCTATCCTGATTCTCTGATGTTAAAAAACAAATAAAAAATAAACATCAACAAAACAAAACAACAACAGCAGAGCAACAACAACCAAAGGAAAACCCCACTAATGTGTGTATGTTTATTTTTAAATAGCCTGGATGTATGACTTTCTGCTCCAACTGCTTCCGGTTTAGAGTCTGGGGTAACATAGGTCCATGTTCTTGAGTAGTAGTACTCACTCATGTTGTTTGTTCTAAATCAAACTCTTACTGTTGTGATTATAAAAAGATAAAGGGGTATTAATATATGTTCTGTGGAGGTGTGGTAAGATAAGGGGGAAGAGGGTGCCTCAGTCGACTCATGCCTAGGCATCCCTTACCCCTGAGGGACCAGCCACACGATGGTAAAGTATACAATAGAGTTTATTCATGGCATGGGGAGGGGAGTTAAAAGAGTAGTAGATGCAGAGAAAGGCAAAGAGAGGGAGAGAGTAGAGAAGTAGAGGCCAGCCACGGCCATGTGGAGAGAGGGGAAAAGGAAATAGGAAGAGAGGGGAAGGAAGAGGGCAAGAGGCAAGAGAGAGAAGAAGGGCAAGCAGCCCCTTTTATAGTGGGCCAGGCCTACCTGGCTGTTGCCAGATGACTGTGGGAGTAGAGTCCAGACAGAATACCAACACTTAACTCACTTTGAGGTGAGTGCTGTGTTTCTTGTGGCAACAGTTGTGACCTGAACTGAGCTCTTCTATAATGGTGATGGACTTCTTAATAGTTTCTGCTCAGTACATTTTCCTAGATAATTTTGTGTAACCAAATAGTCTTTTAATGTCCAAAATATTTAATCTGCTTCTGTTATGGTTTGGATAATACAAAACATATGAAGAAAATCTCACCTCCCTCTGAACCTAGCTTTGAATGCATTCTTTCTAAAAACAAAGCACTTATCTTCATCAAACGGCTGTGTGCACTACTTGCTTATATTGTTCAAGGAAACTTTATCAAAGTAGTTTAATTCATGTTTGAACATCTACTGGTTAATAAACACATAAGTAACATAAATCATAACTTTAATTTAGCCTTGAAAATTATTCCAGAAAATGTATCCCAGAGGTCACATTTCACTGAACAAGAACTTCTTGAAACTTTTGGCACAAAGCAACTACTGACACTAGAGTGTGAAGTTCATCCTCACTCATTTCTTATGAGATCAAGGGCAGCCTTGTAAGTCGCTTGCTGAACAACTTAAGCAGATCGTTACACTCTCCTGTCATCAGAACTTTAATTTCTAACTCTGTCTATAGAAAAGGGCAGAGTTCACTTTTGAGACTTAGATATGTGCTTTGATAGCACCAAGGATGTATAGATAATAACCTTGAGACAGGAAAAGTTTCACACTTGTTCAAATATACTGCAGAAAATTGTTTTTTTCTTCTTCTCAGTGTTGCAGAATATATTTGTGAAAAAAAAGACTTATTCTGCTAGACATCCTTTGTCTGATAGGCATATGATCACGCTGAGATTGAATAAATATAGCTACAAGATATTCTGATTTCTGGAAATTAACATGAATTTTGGTGTCTTCCTCACAAAAGTTGTTCTTTTTTTCCCCAAGCAGTATATCTAATAGATTTTAATTTAAATACAGCATTTTGTCTTATTGGTACTAAGTAGATTATTGTTTATGGACAGCATGGAAGCACACACACTTTCATTATTAAGATACACACTATGGATTTTAAGTGACAGATCAGTCATCTTCAGGTGATTTACATCTGGAAGTCCTGTTTCTCAACTCAGTGCCTCAACTATCTGTTCTAGTGGAAATCACTTACAAACCGCCTCTTCATTTTTAGAGGTATTTTTACTGGAGCTCTGAGGGTTAAGCCTGGGCCCCAACAACCCTAACAATCTTGGTTCTACCACCCATCCTCAATAGGGCAATTAAAGAAGCAAGTGATAGTAAAAAGCAGAAACATGAGAGTTATTCAGTGCACTTACGTTGGAAATAGTGACAAAGAGGTCCACTGACCCTCCAAGCCTATCTTTAGGAGTCAGGTTTAAATAACATGCAAAATGTATGCATAATTGAGTGGTCAGGGTACAATGCTTCTCATTATTGTTCCATTATTGTCAATCTACAGTCTCCTTCACAAGTCAGAACTGTATGAAGTCTCTTTTTGGTAGCCCAGTTCCTACCAAAAAACTGACACCAGGTTTCAAGTCTTTTCTTGTATCAAACATGATACTCCTGGGAAAATATCAGTTCCTTCAGTTGCATTTCATTTCAGTATTCAAACTAAGAACTGGAGACACCAGCTTCCCTTTAGAATATGCCATTTCTTTTAGAACATTCCACTGTATGTTCATACGAATGCAAAGTTGAATGCCTGTGTTCCAGTGTGGCTTTTCTTCTGTTATCGGTATAATGGCAGTCTCCAGTTTTCTGCTGTGAGGGACTGACATGGCTCCTGTGTAGCAGATTGTACAATTGTACAGGGAACATGGGGTTAACACTTCTTATGGAGGATTTCAACCATTTTCCTTGGTCCCAGCCTCACCTGTACCCGACTTACAAATCTTCCTGTTGCCTTCATTTCCTGCTCTGGTCAGCTTTAGCAGGGCTCAACAGTGTAAACAGACATCAGTTTTTGCCCTTTATCACCCAGTCCTCTGACTCAAAGCAGACCTTTTATGCCTAAATCTTTTTCTGATCTTCTAAATCTATTACAACTCTTCGTGCTTTACACTGCCTGTTCTGTTCTGTTCTTCTGTTTTGTTTTCTCTTTTTGGCTTGTTGGTGGAAATTTGCAATTCTGAGTAGTTTCTATTCATTCACTACTAAGTTCCAATATTTCCACATAGTGATACAGGTTCTGTAGGAAACCCTGTTATTAAAACATTAAGTGGTTATTTTTACTATTCTCCTACATAACATGGCATACAATTATACACATAATTGTATATGTACTGCTGATATAATATTTTTATATGTGAAAATTTAAGAAGTGACAATTCAGAGTAATAGCTTTTCCTAAATGTTTTTCTCATCAGTTAATTCTTCTTTATTTTCTAAGTTTTGAACAGAGAAACATATTCACACCAGCCTAAATATAATATAAAGTACAGTGTTATTTTTAAAACTAATTTAATATTTCAAAATGTTAATGTCGTTCATATTTAACATATAATTAATTCAAGTTGAAGGCTGGGAAGAGACAACTATCAAATAATACTAGATAAAGAAGGAGGATGTGACATGGGGTTCACAGAGCTTTATGTTAAACAAACGTCTCCTACAGGATGACCATGAACTTCAGGATTACCAAACTCTACCATAACATTAAGGACAGAAAACTTTAGGAAACCTCAAGACAAAAGGGGTATTTCAGGCAAACCAAATACAAAATTGTGGTGAAGTTTATTTAAAATAAGACAAAGCCACATTAAGTTCAATTTAAATATTGCTTAGTGATACGACAAAAAAAAATCTCATAGAAGAACTAGAATAGTGAAAGTCAGCTGCTTAGATCTGTGTTACCTAAGGGATGGATATTTTGAAGCCTTTCCTCTCAGGAGCTGCCTCTTGATTTTCTTATTTCTATTAAGGAGAGGCAATTTATTTGCAGTCAGGGAAATGCTATTGAACCTTCCAAAGATCTGTTTTTCTGTTTATTTGGCTTATTTTAGCTTAGAAAACATGGCTGTGGCACGGATATGGAGCTAAAACCTATGTGCAAAAGATATAATGTTGAAGATGTCATAGCTATTGTGTGTAGTTGAAAGACATTGCTGTCCAGAATGCCACACCATTACACATAAACTACATCCTGAGCAAACTGCATTCTGCTTCCATATGGAAAGCAGAAACAAATCACTTCATGCCAGCTCTCTGTTCTCATCTCATTTCTTATTAATAGTGCCTGTTCCTTGAAAGGTTAAATTGTGCTTGTATCAAAGATTGTTTTACTTGTCTTTTCTTTTCCATATAAAATTATTTTTCTAATTTATCGTCTAAACCATGCTTTCACATCTGAAGTGCAAATCTTGCGGGTTTTGTTTGTTTCATCACTCGACCATGAATTTCTCAAGTCAGAAACATAATCATTTTTATTTTCTATCTTCAATTTATTGTTGCATTCACCATTCAAAAATACTTATGGAGCTTATTTTATATATACTCAAGTGTTAGACAATAGAGACCCTAGAAAACTCACAATGCTGTTTTTTGAAATGATAACTAAAAATAAGTTCATATACTCATTTTCACTACCAGTAGACATGGTTACAGAGTCCTGTCACTCCAGGGCAGCCTCATACACAGGGCAGATGGAATTTCCACAGTTACTAGAAAATATACTTTTGAAATGTATCTACATCTCTAAATATTTATAGTAAACAATACAAGAAGAATAGAAAAATATCAAATGTATGTGATTGACCCAAAGATGAAACCCATCAATTGTAAACTCAGGTACAAATGAGTGGAAAAAATCATTTTTTCTGTTTTCTGCACAGAATATGATCTACAGTTTTCACCAAACCCTAGTCTGTAGTTCTGTTACTTGCTAAAGTATAGCTCAGAAATTCAAAGTAGGAATTCAAGTTGAATTCTTCTGTGTGGCTCATTTTCTACTTGGGGGATCCATTCCTTATCCATTTGTTCACCACTATAACTAGCAGATGAAGATGCAGAATTCAATATAGCAAATGTATCTACCTCAAATGCAAAATTGTCACCCACCTATCTGTGAACAGTACATAAATAACAAAAGAGGCATTTGAAAGTCCATTCTTTCTTCACTTCTTTCTCTTCCACTGAGGGAAACGCTTGGAAATGACTCTCTATTCAGCAGCAAAGCAAAAGGTCTGAGGATGCGATTGCCTTGCCTCTAGCAGAATCTCAGAACCTCTGAAAGCAGCAATCTTTTTTGATACCTTGATACTTCTTTTCTTCATGATACTTGATTTATAACCTCTCAGATTGTTAATATGACTGTAAAGAAAAAATCTGAGCATACCAACACTATACTAGTCTCACAGTTCCAGCAGACCTAGTGGGTAAATTGTTCCCTTTTGAACAAGGACTGTGTATGATATTTTTCACATCTACCCAGCTGCAAAGGGGGAAAAAGCACTCAAGTAATTCAAACTCCTGAAAGAACAAAGAAAGCCAAGATGCATTAACATTTTACTTTAACATATTTGAAATTATCCTTTACCTTACCATAAATAAGATCCCTCCTCCCCCAGTTTTGAAGTTTTTATTTTCAACTACTTTGGATATTGGCTCATAGGACTTCTGCTTGCAGCACCATGGGATCTGTTATCAAACCAGTTTCAGGGGCTGGGTTACCTTAAGTAGAATGAATTTCAGCCTCTCACTTCAGAACAGTTAGATCATCAGGACCAATCACCATTGTGAAGTTAGAATTTACCTCTTTTGTAATTTAAAGCTTTAAGAGTAATATTTGTGAAGTCATCAAAAGCATGCATGCATCTTACTTTGACATAAGACATATTAAAGTAGGTATATGTATATGTGTATGTGTATATGATATATATGACATATATGTATATGTACATGTATACACATGTGTGTGTCATTGGTTGACATCTGATTTTTTTCCTATGAATGTACATTGAAAAAAAGAAGAAAACAAAGAGGAGCAAAGCTACTTTTAGAATTCCTTCAACTAATTTAAATCCTGATCAATGAGTCTTTTTAAAGGATTAGTAAAATTTTAAACCTCTGCAATGGATACTGAATGTGAGTGTGCACCTGTATGAGTTTATGCACACCATATGTGTGCTATACATCCAGAGATAAAGAAGGAATAAATTCACCAGGAACTGATGATTGAGGAAATTGTGAGCTGTGTGTTGTATGTATGCATGTGTTGAATGGTAATTGCTTTATATACAATTGACAATGTTTCTAGATTACAAACTATTTGGAAGATTTTAACTCTGAACACCTTTTGCTAGTTTCACATAATAAGATATACTACATATGAATATATAAACATAAGTTATAAAAATAACCGTGCTGTTAAGTGTCTTTTTATCTTTTATCACTTTAATTTAACAGCCATCATTTGAACCTTCTGGCTAAAGTATATATTTAAAAAGAATTAAGAAAAGAAAGAAGTAATAAAGTCAACAACAGAAATTTATACCACAAA
>JADRCC010536888.1:0-10444 GCA_019843855.1 Hylomyscus alleni
TGTGTGTGTGTGTGTGTGTGTGTGTGTGTGTGTGTGTGTACACTTGCACATGCATCAGAGGAAGCATATTTTGTATAGAAATTAATCTTTCTGAACACTGAGAAGAATTAATGCTCATATGATGACTTTTTGCTGTATAAGTAGCTGCATTTTATAGATTTTTTTTCTTGTCAGCATGATTAAAATGAGGTTGAAAAAGTGACCTCTAAGAAATGAACTTCAGATTTTTAAAAACTACACTTGCATAGGACACCTTACAGTATAAATGAGTTGTATATTCTAGGTGGGGAAAGGCATACAGGACTGAAACCATCCCAGCCCCCTCTCTCAGGGAGTAGCCTAAAGAGAGGAATTGTATATTGAGCCTGACATCTTCAGCTGTTGAGCTAAAGTCCACTCTACCCTGTCTTTGAGTGCTTTCAAATGTTGGATCAATCAGTCATTTTTCCTTTTCCCCCTTTTCCTTCGTAGCTTTGGATTCAAATAGTCTTCCCAGGCACATGTTGCTATAGGAGACTCTGTTTGTTGAGGGTGGAGTGGTTGGTTTTGGCATGTTAGGGGAGGGGCAATTAATTCTAGTAGGTATTTAGTATATTAAACACTTCAGTCTTTCCAAAATTTCTTCTGTATTTATAGTCCCCCCTTTTTAATAAGTTCCTTCCTCTCTGTATGACTCTTTAGAAGTAAAAAATAAACATCTTTTAGAAATAAATGCAATAGAAACCCAGTGAGCCATAGAGAAGATCACCTAGAAAGTTACTGCTTCATCATGGATTCCCTTATGTTCTTGAGATGAGAAGCCATCCATGGTAAAGATGTTACAAGGGACAATTACCCAGGATTCCTTCCTAAAGCCATTTAAAAAGTATAGTCTGGATCTCCGGGATGGCTCTGTTTGCAATGTTTTTATTACAAGCACAAGGACCTAAGTTTGATCCCAGAACCCCTGTTAAAAACAAACAAACAAACAAACTGGGTTTTGTGGCACACACTTCTAATACTACTGTTATGAAGACAGAAACACTCAATCTCTAAGGCTCTCTGGCCATGCATGCTTGATAAGTTTTATCTGAAAACAATAACCAAAACAAAAACAATGAAAACATAAATGCCACCTGTGGAATTATACCTAAAGTTGTCTTCTCATCTCCACAAATATGCATGCATGCACTGGAACACGCATAAATAAACATAAATGCATATACAAAGTATAAGCTATTTTTTTAAAGGACAACATCCTCTCCATTCTAAAAAGCATGCTAATACATGGATATGTAGTGGAGAGATATGCGAGATGAATTTTTATAATTATAGTAATCATATACACTGTAAAAAAAGGAGTTACCAAGTTTGGCCAATTAATTAGGCAAAGTTGGAGGAAGAGTATTTAGTACTAGGTGGGTAAATTATTCTCTAAGCACTTGAATAAAGAAAAGGAAACCAAAGGATCTTAAAAGATGGATCTAGTCCCCCAAGTTCTTATTATGTAGCCATCTCAAGCTTTCAGGGACAAAAGTAACTGGTCCCATGTGAAAGACAAGTGTTCATCTTCGAATCTTCTTTCTCCCAGAGAGGCTCGTGTTGCAAACAGAATCCATTTCCCATCCACTCTCAGCTGACATGGCTGTAGAGATGTGTGACAGTTACCCAACAAGTAGCATCTTTTCAATGGTTGGCAAATGGGTATAATCTGGGATGAGATGTTTAAATGACCTCAGGACCCCAAAGAATAAATCAATACAGGGAAGTAATGCCTTGGATGAACTTATTACGACACAACTCATTTGCTGAACATTATTTCATAGCCATTACGGAATTGAGTGATTTATTTCATCAAACCATGATGGACTGCGGGATAATCTTTGTATTTTCCTTGTAAGGAGGGTAGGGGAGAAGTGGTCTTCACATGTAACTTGAAGGTAGTCTCTGAACATCAAATCTCTGTGATCCAAAAAGCTTGTCCATGAGATGTTTCCTAAGAGTTTACATTTGGGCATGAACCAGAGACGGTAAGTGAGGGATACAGTGCAGGTAGGCTGGCTGATAGACCCTCCTGGATGCTTTATAGTCTATTTTCTTCAAGAGGTAGCTCTCTGGAGAAGCAATATATTGGTCTGCTGAACTGTTTTTTTAACTTCTTGCTGCTGTTCTTATCATGCTTTCTCTTTTGGGGTGAAACACTCCATTAACTCTGGCTTAGTCTGGGCCCCTTTCCCATTTTGTTTCCTGTTAACTGATGGTGGTAGCCGGAGTGTAGGGAAATAACTCAGCCCTCTCTGCTCAAATGCTGTGTCTAGCTTCTGTGAGTTCTAGCATTACATGTGCCAGTCCTGGTGACCTTAATCTGAGATCACTTTCACCTTGGACAGACAACATGTATATCATCATAGCACCTGAGGATATCTAGAGTCTCTCAAGTGCCAAGCTTCAGCAAACCAAGAGATGGGCATAAAAATGAAGAGAAGTAGCATTACAGGCAAGATATGTGACAAATGATGCCTAGCTCTGCCTGACCCTGGCTATGTGATATGGGAGATTATTATCATCTATATACATTTCTTCTTTTCTCACTGATAAAACGAACATTGCTACAAACACTGGCTGGTTGGTTTTTTGTTTTGTTTTGTTTTGTTTTTGGAAAATAAGCAGAATTAAAATGTAGAAGTATAATGTACATACTATAAAGATTTGTTATTACAAGAAAGCTACAGTAACTGATCAGAGCGTTTAATGATACAAGTAGTGCTCACACTAAGCCAGAAACAGTGGCTTGATGTGAAATCAGACAGTGCCTTGGACACAAAGATTTTTTTCTTAAGGTTTTTCAACATTTTGAGAATGTGTTTTGCCTTTTGGGTGCTCATCCACAATCTCTTAAGTATTTGGAGTGGTTTAGATGTGATTTGAGAGAGAGGGAAGGGGGCCCACAGAGCTCTACAGGAAACTGACTTTGTCTCTTCACAGCCTTTCCAAGCAGATGGTTGGTGTGACACTATCAATAACCGGGCCTACTGCAACTATGACGGAGGAGACTGTTGCTCTTCCACACTCTCTTCCAAGAAGGTAAGTGGAACACCTGGGATGAGTGGGAAGGCCAAGGCTCCAGAACTAGTGGGACTTTTGCTAGCTCCCCTTCATGGTGCATCATAACTGGCTCTTACCCAGTCACTAAGAGGAAACTATAAGGAGTAAACACAGGAGTTTCTGAAGTCATTCGGAGATTAAGTGGTGAACGTGGTTTACTAAACTGCCAATCTAGTTGCCCATTGGACCAGCAACTTTTGTTGCTTTCAGTCTCCTGCCTACTTAATATTGCCCAAACAAAAGAATGTCTTTCTTCCCTTGAAAGACCTAGATTACCAACAAAAAACTTCCCAGTTAGTATTCCTCATCTTTGTAATTAAATCAAAAGCCCCAATAGTCCTATGTGACAAATATATCATAGGAGTGTGTCACTCTCTGGACCAGATCAGTAGGACCCTTTTGTCTGATATTCTTTGTCCCTGTTACTCTTGGTTCTGTTAAATCAATAGATAGGCTCCCTATGTCTGTAAAATTGAGTGAGCTGAAAAATTTCAATATTATGAGTAAATATCCAAGTGCTCTGAGGATATTTGAAGCTAATTGGGAAATTCAATGAATTTAAGATATGCAAATGGTATTTCCTTCTCTATATGTATCTCCATAATAAAACCATCATCAACTGTATACAGACTGGAGTACCATTGACAGTTTTTCTCTTCCAATCACTTACTGTGTGCCAGGCACTATCCTCAGCCTTTTATATGAACAAAGTGACTTAAAATGGAGTAATTAGCCACTCATCAAATCACCAACCAATTTGGGCCTCTGTTTCTCTGAAAACTAATCGATCTTGAACTAAGAGAAATAGATCATGAACTTTGACCTTAAGTCAGAAAAACAGGTCAATTACTTTCTATTCTTACTTGTGGAAAAGGCTACTCAAGAAGACATGACACCTAGGAAGTCATTTAACTCTCCCAATTTCATCTCTGCACACCTGGGACTTGTCTACGAATTTTAGTGCCTCTGTCTAGTAGACAGAAAAACTGACCTTCTAAAGCCACATTATTTTACCTCTCTACTGACTCTATATCTTGTTTTATTTCACATGTGCAAACAATCTTGTTGCACAATCACTGAACCCATCCCATCAATGCATCTTCACTAATATGGGACATTTATGTTCATCTCATTTAATCATAGTACCTGAAAGGTAGAATATTTATAATTCGCATGTCTCAAAAGTGTCTTATATTTTAATTGTAGATACTCAAAGGGAATTGCCTATTTGATGCTAACAGTACAAGCAGGACAAAAGCTACTTTTTCCGCACTATCTCTGAAATGGGATAATTACATACAATTGAGATAGCAGCCATACACAATGGGAAGGCATATGCAATGTTTCACAATCCCAATGTATATCCTAGGCTCAAGAAAGGCAAACTTTCATGCATATGAAGATGCCACAGATGATCCCATTGCTCCAAGAGCATAGAAAAGTCAGAAACATGAACATTTAGGGAGTCTTTGCTAATATGTAGCAGCCATTGCTCTGAGTTAAGTCAGTTCTAGTCTTCCTCATAAGGAGAGAGTGCAAACATTCATCTTTACAAGTATGAGGATTACAATAATCACAAATTGTCAGTAATATTAAGTTATTCCAACAATAGTTATAGGTGTAGAACAAGGTATAAATGTGTTATAGCATTCATTTTGCCCAACCTCACAGATGTTGTCTGGAGGGTGGTACTCATGTCTTCTCACCTTAGAGATGAAGAAAGGAAGAAATGAAGGATTACCTTGCCCAAAATGACTCGGTATATAATAAAAGGACCCAGCATTAATTCCAGGTCTCCGATGTGAACCCCCACTTTCATGCTTCTTGTAGTACTAAGTGAGGAAAGTTATAGTCAGTTGAAAATTGTGAAGTTTGGACCCAAAACCAGATGCTTTCAACTTGCTGCTCACTCCCCTAGGTCATTCCATTTGCTGCAGACTGCGACTTGGATGAATGTACCTGCCGAGACCCCAAGGCAGAAGAAAACCAGTAACTCTAGGACCAGAGCCGACTCCTCTGCCCTGGAGGCAGACCAAAAGAGAAGCTCCCATACCAGGATGCAAAGGGCAAATAAACACAACAGTTTCTAAGGTGGAAGGAGAGCCTAGAAGAGAGCCTTTAAGAAATGCAAGAGAATATATTGTAGGTGCCAATTAATGCATTAAGTAGTCCAAGTAGGGAGGGATTAGAGGCAAACATTTCTGTAAAAAGACAGTTGTTTAGAAATGGAAGGAGAAATTGACGAACAGGACCTCTTCCCTCATCTGTACTCTGCTCCATCCTTCTCTCAACTCTCACTCTCCTCCCTGCTCTGCACACCTCAGTCGCTCAGTCCCATCCAACATGTAAACCAGTATCAAAATATTAGAAAATAAGCTGCCAGGGACTTTGTCAATACCCATTTCAGATGGTCTGTGTTCTTTCAGGGCTCATCTACTCCAGACTAGCCCTTTGCCTTTCTTTTGTGTGGTCTCTCTCAAATAATGAGGTTAGCTATTTCTTTATAAGTATTTAAACATAATTATATAAATATATTATATATTATATTTTTTGCTGTTTACTAAGCTACAGATTATCCATTGTTCCACAAATGCTGCTGTGAAGTTCATGTCCAGAGGGATACTGAAGCTTCGAGGACAGAAAGAAAGGTTTTTTTGCCTTCCTCCCATAGATAGGGATTGGCAGATCGGATGGGGAGAAGATAGTCGATGGAATTCTGGATGCTGGCCTGTCAGCTGATCATCATTTTATGACCTGGGAGCTGGGCCTACTTAAAGGAGATAGACTTGGCATGCTAAGACCAAGAGGCATGGAAAGTTACAAATGGGAACCTATTTGGCCGCAGGTCCAGGAGAAATAGACAATGGTTTCTAAGTATCTACCAAAGGAGCATACAAACTCTCCTACACTTCTCAGAACTCTCAGTTGGAGTTGTTGAAGACCAGGGTCTTTTCCACTTTTCCATGTACCTAGTCCAAGTATAGCTGCCAACCAGTCAGCCAGCCAGTCAGCCAGCCAGCCAACCAGCTAGCCAAAAAAGTTTGTATGAGGGCTCATTCTCTGAACATCAAGCTTACAGGAACTTACACCCTCTTCATACTTGGCCAGTTGCTGTCTCTCCTTGTTACAAGTCTCAAAGCCTGGCCATTGTTCACAGCCACATCACCAACTGTTGATTTTTCTGAGAAAAGAAAATGCTTTGGAGATTTGGAAATGAGGGGAAAGATAAGAGATGAAAGAACAGGGAGCTGGAAGAGGGAAAGGCTGTCAGAGCGGTGAAAGGTCAGAGAGGTGAGAGGTCAAGATTAAATGAGGTCTGAGGATACAAGGATGGAATGAGTGAACAAGCCCCTGTTCCAAGTCTCCAAAGGAGGCCAGAGATCCTTCGAGCAACGAGATAAATCTTATTCAAGTGCAAAGTATGAAGTTTGTGGCCCAGTAAGCAACACATGGAGCTAGGGTGACACTCTGTGGGGAGAAAGAAGAATTTCAACTATTTAGGGTCCATGTTGTCCTTACCATTTCTTGTTCAATAGCTGTATGCACAAAACATTGACACTTCTCTGTCCATCCATCTTAAGCTCATACTTTTCCATGGGATCTGTCCTAGGTATGTTTTCTTACAACAGTTTCTGGATCACACCTGGAAAGAGAGTCAGGACATAGTTTCTTTCTTTTAATGATTGTCTTGTCCTCTTACAAAGGCTCTGACATCTGTCTCCCATAGTGGAAACTAAGACCAAGTAAAACTTGGAGTCACTTCTGGTATCACCCAAACCTCTCCTCCTGTTCCTCCTACTCTTCATCATCAAGGCTGAAGCAACAATCTATAAAATGGGAAAGGAAGCACTATTTATCAGCAGCAGCACATTACACCTACTCTATATGAAGAACAATATTCTGCAGTGATTGTGGATATGGAAACATACATATACTTACCTATGGATAAGTGGAATGTGGACAACAAAGCCAGTGAGAAAGGGAAAGGCAGTGTTAATCTTCTACTGTTTACTGTCTAGGTCACACTTAGTACTCTCTGTCAGGAAGGACAATTCATATTCTGAATTCTGATAAGTTTAATATGGAAAGAACAATAGAAAAGCTTAAATTCTCTACTAAATATTTCAATTCATATTTCTGGATCCTGATAACTTTAATAGAAAAATTTAAATTCTCTACTAAGCATACACACACACACTCACACACACACACACACACACACACACACACACACACACACAGAGTTTCCTTGGAGAAGCATTCAAATTCCTGGACAGAGCAATACAGAGCAATAGTTATCTTGGGCACAACTCAGTGCACAGAGGCTGTCATGCCCAAGAACACTCATGAGCATGGAGTGCCCACCAGTGTGCATCCATGCTCAGCCTCTTCATTAAGTCTACTAAGAGTAAGAGAGAGAACATTTTGATCCCATGCTTCACTTTAAGATACTTTGTTCTTTCTTGGCAACATACACCCTGCCCTGGGAAGGCAAGAGGACAGTTTTTGAGGAGTGTGAAAAGATCCCCAGGCTGAAGACCATTTAGCCATAATCAGCTAGACAGAGGCAGCAGTCTTGTCTAGACTTTGTCCCTTGGCTCCAGTGTTTGAAGAAACTTAAGTCTCTAATAAAATGATCAGCAATCCCAGGAACAACTCATGCTTACCCCCAGTTGATTATATTCAGTTCTTCTTAGACATCCAGGGTCCTCCACAGAGGCTCCTCTGCCTGTTTCTTTATTCCAGAATCATGTATTTCTTGTTCCTGGTAACCAGAGTTTTGAGGTCCACATGGCCTAAATGTAGGTGACTTCGATAGTTTGCATGGCAGCCTTCAGTCACAGATACAGAAAAGAGGTCAGCAGGGTCAATGAGCAGATCCTGGCAAAGAAGGCAACGAGGAGAGTCTTCTTGGTTCTTTTCCTTCCTTTCCAGCATTTAAGGCCTTAGTCTTTGACACATCATCTATTCTATGTGATCACCATCACGTGTGTCAGTTAGCACCCAAGGGGACAGTTTGATGGAAAACACAGTGAACGGGGCCGATCTACTGTATTGTAATGTAAAACAGCTACATCCAGTTATTTTATAAGATTATAAAACATTCATTAAAAAATCAGCACATAAAATATGAAGTGTGTTTGGTGTCTTATTCTTTGTTTCAATGATTTCATTATTTCAGACCTAAATCATTGGCCTAAACCAGGCCCACATTTCCTTTATTGGCTGGTCATTCTCTGCAGTCACTTGAAAACTATTTTTTATATAAATAGGTTATGAAAGAGATAAAAACATGGGAATCCACAGGAAGAGATGACATTCACCAAGGTAGAGTGTGCAATGTGATGCTAAATGCCTTGTGACCGGTGAAACAATGCACAAGAAGAATCATTTACATTTCAGATTCGATTAGCATCATCTCTGGATGCCAAGAGGAGGTGGCATTTGAGTCCGTTATCAGACATCAGGGAGACATGCAGCTTAGCTGAAACTCAGAACTAAATTAATATGTACAAGGCAGTTGGTAAACATAATCTTATCTAATTCTCAGGGGGTGGGGAGTCTGGAAAATCACATATTCTCACTTCACAGATGAGAACACCAACCACCAGTCTGGAGAAGACAGTTCTTCCAGATGACATGACTAAACTAGCTTCAAGCCTGGCTGGTGGGATACTGAGGTGTAAAAAGATAAAATAAGCACTAAGAAAGGAGGAAGTGGTGGACAGGGTCAGAGGTGATAGACAGGGTCAGAGGTGATGCCACCTCCTCCTGTGACACTATCATCTCTGAGGGGAAAAAAAGAGCCAGGAGAGCAAGTTTGGCAGCAAGAATATCAACTTGCTCTTTTTATGAACTTTGCTTGATGACCAGACCAATAATTAATTAGAAGTGTCGAAGAAAGCCTGAAGTCAGAGCCCTGGAAGAGGCTGCTGCACCTGGGACCTAGAAGTTAAGTTCTCCAGTCATGCCAGGCACCGTTGGGAAGGCTGGCTGGATTACTCATACCCCCTTCCAGACACTTGGGAAGACAAGAAGAAAAGGTGGCTGGAAACCTAACTTTGCAATGTGGGAAAGAGGCTTGTGGTTGGAAATAAGCATTGTATAATAAAAGGAATGATTCCTTGGCATTTTCTGCAATAACTTTCAAAGTGCCTTCCTGGGATTTCTGGCTCTCTGTGGGTGAGGGGGAGATCACTTTGGCTTTTGCTGTTCTACAGGTGAGGAAACTGAGTGATGGAGAGACTCTGGGAAATTGCAAGTATGTGTAGTAAGCTTCCAGTTACACAAGACTCCAGATTTTGTTCTGATTTGTTTTGTTCTTTGCTCTTAAATGGGATTTGTTTTCTGTTATACTATATGTAACCCAGTAGACACACAAGTGAGCCCAGACCCTACTGCAATGAGAAAGGTCACAGCTTTTCATCTGTTTGTGTTTGAAGGTACACACATATTTCCCTATGGTTTTCTTAGCCTTTTTTCCTCTCTTCCTGCTCTCCATGTTAAATAGTAGGGAATCCTCCTTGAGCCCCAGCCCTCTCATATGCCAGGCCCTGAATATAAGCAGAAGCCCTTGAACATGCCAGTTAGGACAGCTGGACAGAAACATCTGGCAAGGTTGCATTCCCCAGGGAAAGTCTGTTTTTCATTGACTGACAAATTGAAATGACATGATTAGTCATCCCTAAGCTGAGAGCCCTCAGCTAAGACACCTGCACCTCCCATTCTGGTCATGCAGGTGATGAGAAGCTCTGGGTATGGAAAACACAGTGAGCAGAATGCTTTACACTTCCAAATTTCTCCACAGGTCTCTGGACCTGTGCTGCTGATTCTCTCTCTCTCTCTCTCTCTCTCTCTCTCTCTCTCTCTCTCTCTCTCTCTCTCTCTCTCTCTCTGTGTGTGTGTGTGTATGTCTGTTTGTGTGCATACACATGCGTATTCATGTATGTGAGTGCACATACATATGTTGGTATACATTTATGTATGTACTTGTGGAGGCAAAAGGACAGCCTTGGCTATTGTTCACCAAGCACTGTCTACCTTTTTCTTTTGAGACAGGGTCTCTCACTGGCCTGGAACTTGTCAATAGGCTAGGCTTTCTGGCAGTGAGTCCCAGACATCTATTCATCTCCATTCTCCCAGGGGTGGGATTACAAATGACCACCACTATTTCTGGGGGATGGATCTCAAGCTCCTGTGCTTGCAATGGTAACATTGTACAGACTGAGATTTCCTCCCAACCCCCTGAATTACATTTATTTTTAAGCCATTTCATTTGATTTTCACTTTTTGTTTGAGAGAGAGGGGCAGAGAGAAACAGAGAGACACATACAGAGAGGCCAAAGAAGAGGAAGAGAGG
>JADRCC010536894.1:0-10127 GCA_019843855.1 Hylomyscus alleni
TACATGACAAAAACAAATTTACACAATATCTTTCCACAAATCCAGCCCTACAAAGGATAATAGATGGAAAATGCCAAAAGAGGGAGGGAAACTACACCCTAGAAAAAGCAAGAAAGTAATCTTCTTTCAACAAACCCAAAAGAAGATAGCCACATAAACATAAAAATAACATCAAAAATAACAGGAAGCAACAATCACTCTTCCTTAATATCTCTTAACATCAATGGACTCAATTTCCCAATAAAAAGACATAGACTAACAGACTAGATATGTCAACAGGACTCAGCATTTTGCTGCATACAGGAAACACACCTCAGTGTCAAAGACAAACACTACTTCAGGGTAAAGGACTGGAAAACAATTTTCCAAGCTAGTAATCCCAAGAAACAAGCTGGAGTAGCCATTCTAATATCAGATAAAATTGACTTTCAACCAAAAGTCATCAAAAAAGATAAGGAAGGACACTTCATACTCATCAGAGGAAAAATACACCAAGAAGAACTCTCAATTCTGAACATCTATGTTCCAAATGAAAGGGCACCCACATTCATAAAAGAAACATTACTAAAGCTCAAAGCACACATTGCAACTCACTCAATAATTATGGGAGACTTCAACACCCCACTTTAATCAATGAACAAGTCATGGAAACCCAAACTAAACAGAGACACAGTAAAACTAACAAAAGTTATGGACCAAATGGATTTAACAGCTATCTATAGAATATTTCATCCTAAATCAAAAGAATCAATACCTTCTTCTCAGCACCTCATGGTATCTTCTCCAAAATTGAGCATATAATTGGTCACAAAACAGACCTCAGCAGATATAAGAAGACTGAAATAATCTCATGCCATGCCTCCTATCAGATCACTATGGATTAAGGTTGGTCTTCAATAGCAACAAAGACAACAGAAAGCCCACATACACATGGAAGCCGAACATTGTTCTACTCGATGATAACTTGGTCAAGGAAGAAATAAAGAAAGAAATTAAGGACGTTTTAGAATTTAATGAAAATGAAGGTACAACATACCCAAACTTATGGGATACAATGGAAAAGCAGTGCTAAGAGGAAAACTCATAGCTCTGAGTGCCTCCAAAAAGAAACTGGAGAGACCATACACTAGCAGTTTAACAGCATACCTGAAAGCTCTAGAACAAAAAGAAGCAAATATACCCAAGAGGAGTATACAGCAGGAAATAATCAAACTCAGGGATAAAATCAACCAAATAGAAACAAAAAGAACTATACAAAGAATCATCAAAACCAGGATCTGCTTTTTTGAGGCAATCAACAAGATAGATAAAAAAAACAAAACAAAACTCTGTTCTCTTCCCCCCCTCCCCCTGCTCACCAATCCACCCTCTCCCACATCCTGGCCCTGGCATTCCGTACACTGGGGCATTGAGCCTTCACAGGACCAAGGGCCTCTCCTCCCATTGATGACCGACTTGGCCATCCTCTGCTACATATGCAGCTAGAGCCATGAGTCCCACCATGTGTACTCTTTGGTTGGTGGTGTAGTCCCTGTAAGCTCTGGGGGTACTAGAAGGCAGCCTTGTTTAATCCCTGGTTTTAGTGGGATTGCTTGAAGTTTCTCTCCATTTAGTTTGATGTTGGATACTGGTTTACAGTATATTGCTTTTACTATGTTTAGGTATGGGCCTTGAATTCCTGATCTTTCCAAGACTTTTAACATGAAGGGATGTTGAATTTTGTCAAATGCTTTTTCAGCATCTAATGAAATGATCATGTGTTTTTTTCTTTGAGTTTGTTTATGTAGTAGATTACATTGATGAATTTCTGTATATTGAACCATCCCTGCATTCCTGGGATGAAGCCTACTTGATCATGGTGAATGATCATTTGATGTGTTCTTGGATTCAGTTTGTGAAAATTGAAGAAGACCTCAGAAGATGGAAAGATCTCCCATGCTTGTGGATTGGCAGGATTAATATTGATTTTTACTATATTACCAAAAGCAATCTACAGATTCAATGTAATCCCCATCAAAATTCCAACTCAATTCTTCATAGAGTTAGAAAGAGCAATTCTCAAATTCATTTGGAATAAGAATAAACCCAAGATAGCAAAAACTATTCTCAACAATAAAAGAACTTCTGGTGGAATCACCATTCCTGACCTCAAGCTGTACTACAGAGCAATAGTGATAAAAACTTCATGGTATTGGTACAGAGACAGGCAGGTAGGTCAATGGAATAGAATTGAAGACTTAGAGATGAATCCAAACACCTACAGTCACTTGATCTTAGCCAAAGGAGCTAAAACCATCCAGTGGAAAAAAGACAGCATTTTCAACAAATGGTGCTGGTTCAGCTGTTAGTCAACATGTAGAAGAATGCAAATTCATCCATTCTTATCTCCCTGTACAAAGCTCAAGTCCAAGTTGATCAAGGACCTTCACATAAAACCAGATACACTGAATCTAATAGAAGAGAAAGTGGGGAAAAGTCTCAAACACAAGGGCACAGGGGGAAAGTTCCTGAACAGAACACCAATGGCTTATGCTCTAAGATCAAGAATCGATAAATGGAACCTCATAAAATTGCCAAGCTTCTGTAAGGCAAAGGACACTGTCAATAGGACAAAACAGCAACCAACAGATTGGGAAAAGAGCTTTACCGATCCTACCCCCTATAGAGGGCTAATATCCAATATATACAAAGAACTCAAGAAGTTAGACTCCAGAGAATCAAATAACCCTCTTAAAAATGGAGAATAGAGCTAAACAGAGAATTCTCAACTGAGGAAACTTGAAGGACTGAGAAGCCCCTAAAGAAATGTCCAACATCCTTAGTCATCAGGGAAAAGCAAATCAAAACAACCCACACAAGTCATAATAGTTAAGATGGAAAAAGTCAGGTGACTGCAGATGCTGGCGAGGATGTGGAGAAAGAGGAACACTCCTTCATTGTCTGTGGGATTTCAAGCAGGTACAACCACTCTGGAAATCATTCTGGCAGTTCCTCAGAAAAATTGGACATAGTACTACCAGAGGTCTCAGTTATATCGCTCCTGGGCATATACCCAGAAGATGCTCCAACATGTAATAAGGACACACGTTCCATTATGTTCATAGCAGCCGTATTTATAATAGCCAGAAGCTGGAAACAACCCAGATGTCCCTCAACAGAGGAATGGATACAAAAAAATGTGGTAATTTACACAATGAGATACTTACTACTCAGCTATTCAAAACAACTACTTCATGAAGTTCACAGGCAAATGGATGGAACTTCAAAATATCATCCTGAGTGAGGTAACTCAGTCACAAAAGAACAAACACGATATGTACTCACTGATAAGTGGATATTAGTCCAAAAGTTCAGAATACCCAAGATTCAATTCACAGACCATATGAAGCCTAAGAAGGAAAACCAAAATGTGGATGCTTCAGTGCTTTTTAGAAGGGTGAACAAAATACTCACAGGAGGAAATATGGAGACAAAGTGTGGAGCAGAAACTGAAGTGTGGTTCAGAGACTGCCCCAGCTGGGGATCCATCCCATATTCAGCCACAAAACCCGGACGTTATTGTGGATGCTGGGAAGTCCTTGCTGATGGAAGCCTGATATGGTTGTCTCCTGAGAGGCTCTGCCATAGCCTGACAAATACAGAGACAGAAGTTTGCAGCCAGCCATTGGACTGAACCCGGGAGTCCCCGATGGATGGAGGAGTTGGAGAAGGAACTGAAGGAGCTGAGGGGTTAGGAGCTGAGAGGGTTTGTAGCCCTGTGGAGGGAGCAACAGTGTCAATAGGCCAGACACCCCGGATTTACTGGGGACTAGACCACCAACCAAAGTATACCTATGGAGGGAACCATGGTGCTGGCCATATATGTGACAGAGGATGGCCTTGTTGGACATTAGTGGGAGGAGAGGCCCTTAGGCCTGAGGGCGTTTGATGCTCCAGTGTAGGGGAATGCCAAGGCGGGAGGATGGGAGTGGGTGGGTGGGGGGAGCACCCTCATAGAGGCAGGGGGTGGGGGGGATGGGATAGGGGATTTCTGAAGGGGAGACCTGGAAAGGGGGAAACATTTGAAATGTAATAAAGAAAATATCCAATCCAACAAAAAAAAGA
Organism: Hylomyscus alleni; assembly: GCA_019843855.1. NCBI lineage: Eukaryota > Metazoa > Chordata > Mammalia > Rodentia > Muridae > Hylomyscus > Hylomyscus alleni. The sequence goes on from JADRCC010536894.1 coordinate 4,105, forward strand.
AAGAAAGGAAGGAAGGAAGGAAGGAAGGAAGGAAGGAAGAAAGAAAGAAAGAAAGAAAGAAAGAAAGAAAGAAAGAAAGAAAGAAAGAGAAGTTCAAACTTTAGCAACATACCAGGAGAAATGGTGCAAGAATCTGCATTTACATTAAGCTCGGTTGCACCAACCCTTATTATCTATTCCTGTGTAAAGGTAATTCATACTTTTCCTTTGAGTAATCGCAGATTCTTAACTCCTGTGAGAAGTTTGGAAATCTGAGTCTCCCGGCATCTCCTCACAAAGCAGCGGCATCCTTTGTTCCACGAGAGCTTTGCCTGGGAACCTTTGAAGGACTCTCCTCCCTGTGATGCCCCATCACCTGGTCAAGGTTCAGTTCACCTCCATCCTCAGAAACCCTGGACCAGCTCCCTATGCTCCAGTGAGAAAATAATAAAAAAGTGAGAGAGAGGGCAATCATGTCAATTTGTATATAAAAATTTTTTTTTCTAAGAAGGAAAAACCCTTTTGGCAGTCAAGCCATGCCTTCTCCTCTATATATCCTCTTCAGAAGTAGCAGAAGAATTTTTTTTTTAATGGAGTGGCTGATTAATCTCCAATTAAATTAGCAACTCCACCAACCCCAGCTGCTTTTGTTTCTTGCCTCCTACTTTGATAATTGGATCAGTCAAACTTCTTTCCTTTCTCTTAATATTTTAATTTGAGCAAGCCCAATAAGCTTTCAGGCTCTTACTGAGTCATGAGATGACATCACACCAGCACAGTTAGACACTGCGAGGACAGCACATGAAGCTGACCTACAAGCTACTTCCATTTTATTGTGTTAGAGTTATCTTGTTTACACATCTCAATTAAAAATGTTCATTTTATTTTTACTTTGGTGTATGGTTGTTTTGTCTGCATGTATGCATATACACATGTTCATGCCAAGCGCCAGCAGAAGATGTCTGGAATTGGAGTGACAGGCAGTCATATGGGTGCTGGGAACTGAACAGGGTCCTTTACAAAAGCAGTCAGTGTACTTAACCTCTGGATCATGTCTCCACCCTCTTATGTCCTGATTTTCCAAGGGGAAATTTGATACTAGTGTGGCTTCACCCCCATCTCCTGCCTATTGAGAATAGAGTTTCTGGCAATTATCACAATGTATCATTAGAATAAAAGTCACTTGAATAGTTTATTGGCAGGCTAGAGGAAGCGCTTGAGTTGTCAGGACGAGATACTGTTTGTAAGCATAGCCATTAAGGAGTAGGTTTTGTATCAATTGGCTGGTGATTCACTCATCTCTCATTTCAACAAACATTTATTAAAGACCCATTTTGTGTCTTGTGTTTCTGGTTCTGAGAAGAAATACAGTATCCGAAATGGACTTTTCCAATTAGCAGAGAATAAATGCGAGACAGGGCAGATGGTACTGATGTTTGCACAGTCTCTTCTGTGGATATTCTTCCTTGTGTTCAGGGCAGTTCAGGAGAGGAAATGTCCCAAGGGACTGTTAAACATTCGTAATTTACCTATGGCCAATTGGAACCCTGTCATTTTCTTAGTCAAGCAACACCAATATATGCCGCTGAACCTGGCCTTCTGTGATCCTGGATGCATAGTGTGTATATGTGTATGTATGTTCACGTGTGTGGGCTTGTATACATGTTTGTGTGCATTCGTATAGAGGCCTGTTTTAAACTGCTGTCATTGTTCTCTGTCTGATATGTTGAGGCAGCTTGCTGGTTAGCTTTTCTTTCTTCCTTTTTTTTTCCTGTCAATTTGACACAATCTGGAGTCACTGTGGGTGGTGCCACCCATTTGGTAGTAGTATTGGACCGAATAAGAAGGCAGGCTGAGCAAGTCATGGAGAACAAGCCAGTAGGCATCATTCCTCCATGGCCTCTGCTTCAGTTCCTGGACTCCGGGTTCTTGCCTTTGGCTCCTGTCTTGGTTTCCCAGAACGATGGGACTTTATAAACTCCAAGCCAATAAACCTTTCTTCACCACACTGCTATTGGTCATGGTCTTTTATTACAGCAATAGTAACCCTAACTAAAACAGAAATTGGCCCCAGGATCATGGAGTGTTGCTGTGACACATCTGACCGTGGGACTGAGGATGGACTTTGGAATCAAGGACTTGAAAAGCCAAGAGTGCTCAGAGATTAACGAGTTGTTGTGGAAGTTTGGAAGACAGAAATGTTATGGGCAATGTCAACAACAGAAGTCTGGCTTGTGAAGTTTTAGAAGGAAGCCGACTCTACAGGGACCACTTGTCTGATATTTTGAATAAACAATGTATCATTCCTGGTCAGCTAGAACTGAAGAAACGGTTGTGATTACCAAGAGCCCCCACCCCATCCCACCCCCACGGAAGTGAAACTTTACAGGGACAGTTGATGCTGGTTGATTATGGCTGAGAAGTTAGCTGTGATTAAGAATAGATCAGCACCAGGGAGGTGAAACCAGTGAGTGTTTCCTCAGGCTCGGTACACGGAAGCTGTGGTCCAGAGGGGACCATGGAAAGCAAGCCCGCAAACAGTGTGCCTTCACGGTCTCTGCTTCAGGTCACGCCATGGCTTCCCCTTATAATGGACTACACGTCACATAAACCCTTTCTCCCCAACATGCTTTTGGTCATGATGTTTTAGCACAGCAATAGAAACGTGAAATATCAGTTTGCTATTGATTAATGTTAATATTCCTATATTAAGGAAGGTTCTTTTGCTGAACTTGGAGCTCACAATGTTTAGCTAGTCTGGTTAGTTCGGTTGCTTAGGGCATGCCTGTTTTAGCCTCTCCACTTACTCGGATTACAGAAGGCAGGAGGCCACCACACGTACCTGGCCTTTTAAACATGTTTTTGTGGATTTGAACTCTGGTACTCGTGCTTGCCCACGGCAAATGCTTTACCCACTGAACCATCTCCCCATGGCCTGAATTATTATTTTTTAATTAAAATATTTTACGTGTATTGATGTTTTGCCTATCTGTATGTCTGTGAACAATGTACAAACCTGGTGCCCCCAGATGTCAGAAGCAGGCATTGACTCCCCTGGAACTGGAGTTACAGATGGTTGTGAGCTGCCGTGGTGGTGGTGGGGTGCATGGAATTGAAACGTAGTCCCCCTGGAAAAGCAGCAAGTGCTTTTTAACCATAGAGTCATCTCTCCAGCTCCTGAATTACTTTTTTTGACTTCTGTCCTCTTGGATATAAGCATCCCTCACTTCTTAACTGGCTCATCCTCTTATGTGGAGAAGAGAAGCCTTCCTGAAAGCTGTTCAGTTGTCATAGTTTTAGAAATGCTGGCAATGAGAAGAGGATTTGGGGCCACACAGAGCATTCCTGTGAGCTTCAAACAGTAGTGAGCTCAGCGTTCATCCGAGTTGATAGCACAAAAGGATTTGTAGCTGTATCTAATCAAATGAAAATAGCCCTTACTTCCAAATCAGCCCTATTGTGTTCTAGAATTCAGAAGGTTCTGTGGAGTAGAATAGCAGAGAAGACATATTGCATAGCTTGATATTATACAGATCATTTGCATTAAAATAAGGGCTTTGTGGTTAACTGTTCAGGGTGTAGGCTTAGCAGTAGACATATGTTTCAATCCGCCTTTGTCTTTGACTCACTGGGTAAAGTTGAGCAAGTTTCTTTTCCACTTTGGACTTGTTTTCTTATTCTTTAGAATGCGAAAAAGGGTAGGGTCTGCGTGGTGGGTTGAATGAAATGCATCTCATAAGTCTCAGATGTTTGAATACTGTTTGCAATGCACGAGGACGTGAGGAGGAGGTGTGATCCTGGGGGTGATCTTCAGAAGCCTCCCTCCGTCTCCACTGTGCTCTCTCTGCTTCCTGTTCGTGGATCAGGATGTGAGCTCTCAGCTGTTCCAGCATCACACCTGCCGGCTACCATACTTCCTGCTATCATGATGATGGACTGCTATCCCTGCGGAACTGTGAGCCTCAGATAAACCCTTCTCTCTCTTAGTTGCCTTGGTCATGGTGTTTTACCACGGGAATAGAGACATAACAAATACAACCTGCCTTTCTGGGAACTCTAAGGATTAAGTGTGCAATTCATTTAGCACATCGTGAGTGTTTAGTACAAGTACTAAGCTGGTTGCTTGCCGTGGTTTGGGAGTACGGTCTCTTCTGCCTCTTTTCTCTAGGCTGCACTATGTTGGAAAGGCAATGGAGTATGTGTGGATAGTGTAAACTTGAAGTATCTTATTATTTCTGATACATCCACCCAGCTCCTCCATTTAGTGAGATTTGGAGATAGCACTAACCAAGTGCCAGCCCTTGGCCTGAGTCTAGCACAGTGCCCAGGGAGAAGGAAACTTAATAGGTAACCTTTTCTATTTCATTGGGTTTCCTAGAAGCTACATCCATTGGCAAGTGAGTGGCTCCTTACGAGAGGGCAGGCCTTGCTTAAGTCATTATAACTGATCCTCCGTGTTCACCTTCTTCCCACCCCACATATAATCACAAACAAACAGGAGGCTCTCTGGAGCCCTAGCAATATTTTCTTACTTAGTTGTTTATGTTGTTGTTGTTTGTTTGTTTTTGGATAGCTAATTCACTCACAATGGTGTAAATGCTAAAATATTTAAGTAGATGATTAGTAGGAAATTCTCCCCCTCCTTGCTGACATTGTCCATAACCTCATTGGTAAGCCTTATTCCTTGCTATTTACCTGACACTTCAGGTTTGCAGGAGCGAAAGACAGGAGGCCTGACTTTGTGGGAGCTTGGAATGCACTGTTTTCTTAATATGGTCCTTGAATTTTTCCCTTTTCCTTTCTGAGACAGAATCAGGCTATGTAACCCAGGCTAGCCAGGAACTGTCATCTTACTGTCTCAATTTCTCCAGTGCTAGAATTACAGGTATATGCCATCACATCTGGCTATTAAAATTCTGAATGATTTTGAACAAGACAATTTCATTTTGCCTTGGATCATGCAAATATATGGCCTGTACTTTTCTTGGCTTTTTTTTTTTTTTTGCCTAAACATGTGCCTGAAAGGGTTCCCCCCCCCCATATTCTTATATAAAGGACTTTCTTATAATGTTTATAGCCACCCAGCAGTCCTGGGGGATTTGAAAAGCTCCATTTCTAGCTAGGTTGTGAATTCATTAGAGATTCCAATTTCAACTCTCTACCCTTTGATGTTTCCAAACTTGTGAGAAAGAAAATAAGAGAAGTATCACAGGGAACCCCCTCTCTGGCTGCATGTCTCTTATGGCCTGCAGCTTTAGACGCCCTCCAATAGCATCTTGTCCCTCTACCGAGTGACTGACTGGCCACAGTCCTACAGCACTCATCTCCTTCCCCACATTGTCCCGTACTGTGGTACCCCTGTCCTGTCCTTGCCGTGCTGGTGTGCTGCCATCTGGGTTTCATCAGTCACAGCCCATCACTTCTGTCGGCTCCAATCTGGAGGAAAATGCCTTGGGCCAAATGATACAATGGCCACTGGAGACACATTCTGAAAAGTCCTCTTCCATTCCTGTTCATTCCTACAAATCATCATTTCTGGATGAATCTGTGGTCATGGCAGAACAATCCTCTGCTTTCGGGGAGAGAGTGTAGGCCCTCCTTCCTAAGGAATCTCAGGATTGTTGGACAGTACCAGGGCAGCATTCTGAAACCTGAAACTCATTTTGAAGCAGCCTGATCCCTGAAGTCCCTCCTGACTGGCAGCTCACTCACTCAGGAACTAGTACTGCGGATTGGGAATTCAGCTGTACCATGGTATTCTGAGCAGGAAGGGTAGAACAGATAGTCCACATTCCCCGAGCGGCTAGTGCTGCAGGCCTCAGCATGACTGTCTCCCTCCCTTGCCATGGCTTGGGTTTGAGTGCATAGATGCAGATTGATGCAGACTTGCCCCTGACACAGTTGTACAGTAGCAAGCAGCGATGCAGTAAATTCCAGTTACCAAACTTGACCATCCAACAGTTGGAAAGGCTACCCATGACATGTGTTCAGGTCCTGCACACACACACACACACACACACACACACACACACACACACACACAC
>JADRCC010536895.1:0-14382 GCA_019843855.1 Hylomyscus alleni
GGAAGGAGAGGAAAAGAAAAGGAAAGAGAGAAAGGGCAAGAGAGGAAGAGAACAAGGGAGGAAGCAAGAGCAAGAGAGGAAGAGAGGGCAAGAGAGAGAGGAGGGGGCAAACTGCCCCTTATAGTGTGATGTGAGGCTATCTGTCTGTGGGGCAGGGTATATCTCACTGTGGTCAGATGATTGAGGGTAGGGTCCAGCTAGAATGCTGGGAGCTTGGGGTATTGTCTACATGACAGAGCACACATCTCCTGCAAGGAGCTGTGGGGGTGGAGGAGTAGGACTGAAACAAGAGCCAGGGTCCCAGGAGGTGTGGCCAAACTCCTTCCATCCCTTGTGAGCAGCACCCACTGGGTGACCAGGGTTCCAGACTTATACTCGACTGGGCCCAGGTTGCCAAACCACTGCCCTACAGCCAAGTCCCCAAGATTTTTTCCCCTAAAACCCAACTCACAGCCTCCTATAATCATTTCCTTACACTTTATTGCCATGGCCTACCTCAGTCATTTTTCTCTCTGAAATTCAGGGTTCTAAATTTGTCAGCCCTTCATACAACAGTATTAAAATCTGCTCTGTAGACTAGTACTGTCCTCAGCCTTGACCAAAGAAGCATCTATTATATAGATCCATTGCTGATCAAAGTGCTGAGAACAAGTGGCTTTGGAGTTCTCAGCAATAAACGGAGCATCAATATGGATGAACTTGCTTCAAAGATCCTGGGAGCAACAAAGAAGAGACAGAAAGAAGAGCTTGATAAGGTGAAGGAGGGCTGTGACAGTCTTAGGGGCATGACATAGCTGTAAAACTCGTTATAGGTTCATTTGCCTGAATAGAGACTTTAAAGACTAAACCCATTACTATTCAGTTGTGGAGAGTTAGAGGGGGACTGTGGTGTCCCACTCTAACTAGGGCAGCCAACAGCACTTAAACAATGTATGAGAAGAGAAAGTCATTGCCTTCAGTGATTAGTCTGTTGATTAATTATTCATCTTCCAGTAGATTACTTCCTACTCATGCCCACACAATTAGTACTGGTTAGACCCAGTGGGTCACAACACAAAACAGAAGATATGAAGTGTGATGGGAGCATGAAAGGGAGAGAGATTAGTGGGAGAGGAATGAGTCTGACCAGAATGGATCATATACACATGGATGAGGTTGTTGTAGTGGCTATTCCTCATTGTCAATTTGACTATATTTGGAATGAACTACAATCCAGAATTGGAAAGCTCACCTGTGATCCTAATCTGGAGACTGAGAGATACAAGTTTCTGACCTGGATCTTGGCATGGAGATCTTGAGGCATAGTGGCTATGAATTCCAGAAGATTAAGATAGGAAGATCTTTAAATTCAAGGTCATCTGGGATTAATGGTGTGATGGCACACCATTGTTAGTGAGTGGTGCTGACTGGAGCAAGTAGGTTGACCAGAGCAAGCAGAGGTCCTAAAAATTCAATTCCCAACAATGGTCAGCTGCAGCTGTGAATGGAAGTCCAAGGATCTAGCAGTTGCTCAGTCCCACAAGGCAAGCAGGCGAAGAAGAGAGAGCCTTCCTTCTTCCAATGTACTCATATAGTTCTCCAGAAGAAGATGTGGCCCAGATTAAAGGTGTGTGTCATCACACCTTTAATCCCAGGTGACCTTGAACTCAGAGACCTTCCTGTCTTTATCTTCTGAGATTCATAGCCACTATGCCTCAAGTTCTGCACACCAAGATCCAGGTCAGAAACTTGTATCTCTCAGCCTCCAGATTAGGATCATGGGTGAGCCTTCCAATTCTTGATTCTAGTTCATTCCAGATATAGTTAAGTTGACAATCAGGAATAGTCACTACAGTTGTCAACGAGTATATTTATTTAAAAACTTCTCTCAGCATGTTACCTGTAAGAAAAAGAACAACAAAAAACCTGACCATTGAGTTCTGATATTCTTCATTTGTCAGAACAAATAGTCAAGTCACTAACTACGTGTGGCATTGTTTGGAATTCAAATATTAGCATTAAATATAAATTATAGAGTTGGTTCTCAAGAGACATATATCCAAGTGGGAAAAAAAAAGAATAGGTATAATTAATTGTTTTCAATTAATTATATACAGTGGTGAGCACTGCTGTAGAAAATCAGATGATAATGAAAGTAAGACATAGCCATGAGTCCTTGCCAAGTGGACTTGAGATTCTGCTAAGGGTTTGGAAATAGGTCATTGAGAGTTGGTGGGAGAGGGAGCACATATGTGCATGGGAGGGAGCCGGGTGAGGGTTCAGAGAAAACACAGCATTGGGAAGAAAAATTTCATGATATATGAACTGAGCTATTTATAGACAATGCATTCTTGGGACATGAATCACATAATATGCTTTGGAGTCTGGGGTCAAATCTGTCTTAGTACTCTGGGAGAGTACTACGTACTCAGAGATGCAAATATAGCCACTATAGTTGTCCTCTATATGATGTTACCTAGAAATGAGATATAACAGTTTACCATTATAGACTTTCCCCATACAGATACACAAAACACAACCCCAAGAGCATAAATAATAGTAAAATAGTTAGAAGTGATGAGTTTTGCATACTTATTATCTGTTCTAGACATAATTTATTCATATTATAAAGAATTTAATTTGCAACAAGAGCTTTGCTTAACCACTAACTCATAAAATTCCTGAAAATGTTACTGTCAGTTCACATTGGTTCATGCAAGCCCTGATTCTGCAGCCCCAAGGTGCCATTAGTGCTGTGCTTCAACACATAATTTATGAAATTAAGGTAAATAAATAGCTTTCTTCATAGGAGAGTTTTAAAGATTAAATAAGTTGATTTGTAAAACATATTTTGCATGTAGTAAATTATAACCACTCAGCCAGCATTGGAAGCCACCATTAAGTTTATTTATGTGTAGAAAATACATAGTAGGGAGTCCCAGGAGGGATTTGTGAGTGAGAGGAAGGTATGCAGAGTAGACCAGTCTTGTGCAATCAAGTTGGTAGCTGGATCCTGCCACTGATATTGCCAGTGCTCATTGTACGCATGATTCCCAGGAAGCACTTGTTCGCTGTTGCCCTGCTAATGAGGCACTTGCACACATGAGACACTAGCACAAGAGAGTTTGAGACATGTCTGAACCTCGGGCTAGAGTATAGGCTCTTCTGGACTCCAGGCTCCCTTCAGCTACCACACAATGCTGCTCACACATCTGACTTTTTCTTCTGAGACTCAATGCTAATTCTTTCCTCTGCTATCATTTTCTTCTTTCTATTCCTTTTCTCCCAGGGAAAATATACTCCAGGGACATGCTGGTGTTCATCTAGGCAATGTTCTGTGTTCTAGGGCTTAGAGTACTTTATTGTCACAAAATCAAATAAAATGGATGTTAATATCATCTCATTTTGTAGATATAAAAATTAATCAAAAAAAATCAGATCCCCTGTGAGTGACTGAGTTAGATGTGATTGACATGTTTATGCCCATCCACTCCAAGCCACATCACCTATTATCACATACTTTATCATGGATTATGCAGTCACAGAGGATATTTAGGTCACTCTCATGGTTTGGAATTTTTAAATATTTTTATAGTAAAAAACACTTTTAATTGTGTTCTGCTCAAACTTGGATTAAAACAATTCCCCTAAATTCTGTGATAATTAGTGGAAGGTGAACAAAATGATGTGTTCATTCGACAGATTTTCTTATGTTGTCTTGTCACTGTTCTGAGCATCAGTAACACACTGCTCTGAGCACAGCAGAATAAAAGAAGTAACAGAGATCCACATAGTTCAACTATAAAATATAATATGAGAGAGTCTAAAGAAGGTGGAGAGATCAACTTTATCAGTCAAATATGTAGGTGTATATGAAAAAGCCCTTATTCTCCCTCTGGACTGGAATATGGCTCAGTAGCAGAACACTTACCCAGAATGTAGGAGGCTCTGGGGTTGATTACAAGCACTGAATAAAAAGGATGCCAAAGACATGATTACAAACTAACAAGTACAGCCACATCAGTGTCTGTGTGCAAATATGGGAAGAAAGAATTGTTGTCATCATAAAAAGAGAAAGAGCTATAAGAATATGTTCTGGCAAGGTGTCGGGGGAGGGGGTGCCTCGGGGGGCCCATGCTGAGGCAACCCTTCCCCCTGAGGAACCCGATGCAAGCCTGTATAGTATAGAATAGAGTTTATTTAGGGCATGGGAGGGGAGTTAAGAGGTAGCAGAGGCAGAGAAAGTCAGAGAGGAGAGAGGAGAGAAGTAGAGGCCAGCAATGACCACATAGAGAGAGGGGGAAAGGGAATGGGGAGAGAGGTGGAACAAGGGGGTGAGAGGCAAGGTGGAGAAGCAGGAGTAAGAGAGAGAGGATGGGGCAAGCAGATTCTTTTTAGGGCCAGGCCTACCTGGCCATTGCCAGGTAACCATGGGGAGGAATATACCTGGCTGCTGCTAGGTATCTGTGGGGGTGGAGTTTATACCGAATGCTAACATTCCCTCATCTTGGTTTAGTTAAGAAAGAAAAAATTAGAAAGAGGTGATAGTGAAGCAGGAATAGGGTTGTTGTGATATCTGGCTGCTTCATGCTGACAATGGGGCAACGTGTCTCTGGGGAACATAGAGAAATGGGTATCTGGGGTGTTTGTCCAATCTTGGGAGAGTTGGCTGTTTCTTTGCTGTCCAGGGCCTTTGGAGCCATCTGAGGATAGATCGGAAGGAACAAGTCCAGTAAGAAGTGTCTGTGTCCTTGACAGGAGATGGAGCATCTGAAGATTGCCTCTATGGAGCTATCTTGGGTGTAGAAAGCACCTGGACTTGACAAGCTGTTGGAACACATTATTATAGGTAGAGAATAAGATTAAGTACATTTGGGAGAAAGAATTTTTTCTTAAGAGGTGCATCTGAAACCCAGAGGAATCTCACCCTTTAGAATAGGTAGTAAGTGGGAACTTTGGGCCGATGTACTTATTTGGATGGAGACTATTTGGGCCATGAGAGGTAGATCTGAGTGGATTTTCTGTAGCTTATAAGTTTATAAAAGAGATAACATGAATTAGCAACATGAGTAGTCTTTAAGATGAGCCTTTTGTGGAGCAGAAGGGACAAGATTAAAAAGTTGGATCGTATAGTGGGATGTTTTATTAGAGTTAGGCAAATTTATAGGAACTCAGATGATATTAGGACAGTGGCATAGCAAGAAGAGGAAAATATGGAGCATTTAATTAATGAAACAGAGTTTAGGTAAGGAGATAACAGATTACATCTGTGAGAGCTTTCTGCTAGCTGCCAATGTAGTTAGAAGTCTGAGAAATAAACAAAAATCTAGCAGTTATATATCAGTTATATATTATTTTAAAAATGACAGAATCCACTAGCTAACAGTTCTCTGTGGTCTCTATGGTCTCAATGGCAACTTAGGCTGTCAGTTTGACTTCCAAGTGCAGAAGACACAGGGCTTTTTCTCTGTGGACTGGATACGTGTGACATGAGAAATGGCTTACTTTTATTTTAGCCAAGTCATTTGACTCAAGAGTATCCAGTTTGTCCATTGCCACTGCATATTTCTTTCCTTTTTTTTTTTTTTTTTTTGAGACAGGGTTTCTCTGTGTAACCCTGGCTGTCCTGGAACTCACTCTGTAGACCAGGCTGGCCTCAAACTCAAAAATTCACCAGCCTCTGCCTCCCAAGTGCTGGGATTAAAGGCATGCGCCACCATTGCCCAGCTTCCACTGTGTATTTCAATGATTATCATATCACAACCCAGGCAGCATCCTATAACTGTGTCCACATCTTCTGAGACCTCATGGAAGAAACTTTATAGAGACTTTTGGGAATTCTGTCTCATAAACTTAATGGTTAACAAACTTCTGACAAGACTGAGTACTATATAGATTGGTTTTAACTAAATAGAATTTAATTGTAGTAGTCAAGACAGGATAAGAATGAGAATCTTAAGTAACTTTGGTAGGGTGTGTAAGTAGAGAAAAGTATATTGTTGTATTAGCAAAGAGACATATGGCTAGGAACAGAATAAGAAAGCTGGCATCTAGTCATGGTGACAGAAAATGAGTTTGTCCAGTTCAGGCCTGTGACACAAACTGAGCATACAGGCCTTGATAGCAGGGGAGGGGTGTGGGAGCATGGATAGGTAAATGTTTGGGCATAGGGGACTTTTTTTCCATTTACCAGACTGCTGGCAGTATGTGTAAAGATCCCTTAAAATAATCGGATCTAAGGTGCCATTAAGTGGCCATTTTGAACTCCTGTCTAGTTGATACTTAATCCAAATCTTATTGCAAAGATATATTAATTTGGATGCCTTTAAACAGGGATTAGCTTCAAAGATTTGAGATTTTTCCAGGAGCCTTCCCAGGAGGGTACCTGGAGGTATGGTCGAAGACATTCTGACACACATTGGTGGGGAATTGTACTATTTGTGCCAGTGTCCTGAGAACAGTCCAAAAGTCAAAAAATATCAGCCAGGCTAGTGGCCCAAGTTGTCACTAGGACCCCCTAGTGGCTACCCAGCAGACCCTGGGCCTGCTGTGGAAAGCAACTCACCCTGGTACCAAGGATTTTTTGGTTGCAAGAGCTCAGAATAATTGGGGAATGAAGAGTTGTTTTCGAGGGAAGGGTAACCAATGGCAGAAGTTCTAAGATGTATGTCAGCTGGAAGATTGGTCATAAGGACCGTGGCTGTGAAATGCCAATCCCTTACCCCCCAGAAAAGAGCTGGCCAGGCTCTATCTGGGAAATCAAGGGCCCTCTCGCTGACTGGAAGAACTCCTTATCAATCAATATACAGGTGTGTGTTTGTGAGCTTCCTGAGTCTGGCAGTAGATAATGTGGAACTGAGTGGGCCCATTTGACCGTGGGCCAGGCAGGGCCTCTGGCAGGAAGGGGCAGGGACCCACTTTTCAGGCTGAGAACCAGGAGCAGAGCTAAGGAGCAGAGGGGGAAGGGCAGCAAGTGAAAAGAAAAGGACGATTAGGCAAACATTATAACATGACTCCAGCCAGTGCTGATGCTGAAGCAGCTTTAATTTTTCCAGCTAGCTTTTCTACCATTCTAGGTACTAGCAGAGAATAGGGTCAGTTCTTAGATCAAAGACAAAGTGATTAAATAAAGCAAAGAACAAAGTGATCACACCAGGTAGTAATCAAACAACACAATAAACCAAGTCCCCAAGTCACTGGTTCTGGGGTCTTATTAAGATTACCAAGGCAAAAGGGAAGTCACACATTCCTTGGCTGTGTTCACCTTGATCCTTCTATTAGCCCAAATGTGAATATTTTTATCTGAGCCTACTTTCTTGAACCCAGTGAAAAGTACTTGCTAAATTTCTATAAGTGGTACCAAAAGCTCTCTACATTGGCAGAGGACAAGAACGGCAGCAAGTAGGGTCTCGGCAGGCAGGTGAACCAGTTGAACTAATCTGCAGTGGGTTGCAAATGAGGGAGGCAGGAGGGGAAAGTCTAATGCTCAGAGCCCTGGTGCTGCTGAGTCAGAGAACAACAGCCTGGAATTCTCAGCCACAAGTAAGAAACTGTCTCTAAGGAGAGGGGAATCTCACCCAAGGATAAAATTTTAAAACAAAAGTTAGTGAAAAACTGAATGTTTCCATCCTCAAGGACATCACAGGGGTAGCTCTGAGCTCAAGAACTCTCTCTCCTGGAGTCATGGAGATGGGAAGTGATGGGGGCTTACCGGATCTTAGGCTAGCAAGCTTGGATTGAAAGACCCCCGTAGGGGGACCCCTCACTCAGGTCTTGGGAGAACGTGTACCCAAGGAACCACGAGAGACTGTCTTGATGCAAACACATGAGGTAGTTTATTATAGGAGCTCCGGGCTGACATGTATCTCACGCAGGAGACAGAGGTATCGACCCCGAGGCTCAGGAGTTAGGGGATTATATAGGGAAGAAGTCCGGGGAGACAGAGGAATCAGCGTGGCTATACATAATTGGCTAGTTTAAACATTAGCTATAGTACATGCAGATCAGAACGCAGGGGAATTCCTAAGGGTGGTGCTAATCTGAGTCAACAGGAACATCTGGTTAACCTTAAACCATATTAAAGAGGATCAGATGGCCCATAGGACCGGATGGCCCTTTACTCAGTTGGACCTGTCCAGACATGTCCTTGCATGCCTTTTCTATCTTTACAGCTTGCTTTTGTTCAGGCCTGTCTGGGCATGCCCAGGCTTGATCCACCATGGCTCTTTCAAGCTTGTAATTAGCTAGTACAGGCCTCAATTTGAATTTTCCTTTCATTGGATCTCTTGTGGTAGCTAAGGTGGAATGCAAATCTGCAGTTTCAAGATCCAAGTCACAAGGCACCAATGTTGTGATCATAAAAAGAGAAAGAGCCATAAGAATATGTTCTGGTGAGGTGTGGGGAAAGGGTTGCCTCGATGGGCCCATGCTGAGGCATCCCTTCCCCCCGAGGGACCAGCCACAAGCTGGTATAGTATAGAATAGAGTTTATTTAGGGCATGGGAGGGGAGTTCAGAGGGTAGAAGAGGCAGAGAAAGGCAGAAGGACAGAGTAGAGAAGTAGAGGCTGGCCATGACCACATAGAGAGAGGGGGAAAGGGAATGGGGAGAGAGGGGGAACAGGGGGGTAAGAGGCAAGGTGGAGAAGCAGGAGTAAGAGAGAGAGGATGGGGCAAGCAGCCCCTTTTATAGGGCCAGGTCTACCTGGCCATTGCTAGGTAACCATGGGGAAGAGCAGAACTGGCTGCTGCCAGGTATCTGTGAGAGTGCAGCTTATACAGAATGCTAACAAGAATCATCTTCTGGGAAGATCACAGAGAGTCATTCAGAGGAAGTGGTGGGGTATAAACCTTGAACAAAGAACTTTTCCAGGTAGATGAATTATGAAAGGGGTCACAGTAAAGAGACTGCCAACATGACCACTCCATTATTTGGGGGAATGTTTTTTTTTTTTTTTTTTTTTTAAGGTGAATAAGAGAAAATACCCAGAGGGATCTGGAAGAGTCCAAAATAAACAGAAAAGAAAGCAAAGTGGATGTGGTGAGGGCTAGGGAAGCAGAGAAAATAGCAGAAATAGTGAGATTATAAGAAAGAAAAGACAGCATGAAGAAATGGGGAATGAGAAAAGACAGAGAGGAAGGAGAGGGGCGAGGGAGAGAATGGGGGTGATATTATAAGGAGGACAGGTATCTGGGGAGAGAGGACCTGGATATTAGCATAGACTTTGAAATGAGAGGTAACCGGCATACAGAAGGGAGCCTGGAGGCCCACATGGGCTTTGATGTGCTAATAGAAATGACAGGTAAACATATGTCCCTTCTGCCAGAGGTAAGAGAAATGACTTCTTTTGGCAGATGGGAAACAGTTTCACAAGTTCCTGAAGAACAGTAACAGGCTCTTACCTAACTTCCAGAACCCTTTTATGGTCCAGGTAGTCTAAATATATAGACTACCTGAGTCCTAACAATGAGGGGCATTTCACAGGAGAAGAATAAAGGGAAATCATGGGTAAATGTTTTAAATTCATGAATAATTCTCTAATTGAAAATGTGAAATATCTAACAAGTAGAATGCTCTTTCTTTAAATTAATTCATTTATTTATATCCCAAACACTGCCCCCTCCCCAGTTGCTCTCTACCAAAGTCCCTTCCTCCAATCCTTCCCCTTCTCCTCTGAGAGTGTGGGGCCTCCCCTGGATATCCCACCCACCCTGACCCATCAAGTCTCTTCAGGGTTAGGCACATCCTCTCCCACTTCAGCCATACAAAGCAATCCTATATATCTGGGAGCCTCAGTCTAGCCTGTGTATGCTCTTTGATTGGTGTCTCAGTCTCTGAGAGCTGCCAAGGGACCAAGTTAGTTGCCTTTATTGGTCTTCGTAAGAAGTTCCCATCCCCTTCAGGGCCTTCAATCCTTCCTCCAACTCTTCCATCAGAGTCCCTGACCTCCGTCTGATGTTTGGAAGTGCGTATCTACATCTGTTCCAGTCAGCTGCTGAGTGGAGCCTCTCAGAGGACAGTTATTCTAGGTTCCTGTCTGCAAGCATAATAGAGTATCATTAATACTGTCAGGGATTGGTGCTTGCCCATGGGATGGGTCTCAAGTTGAGCAGGTTATTGGTTGGTTATTCCTTCAGTCTCTGTTCCATCTTTGCCCCTACATTGCTTTTAGACAGGACAAATTTTGGGTCAAAAGTTTTGTGGGTAGTTGGTATCCTTATCTCTCCACTGTGGATCCTTCCTGGCTACAGGAGGTAGTCTCTTCAGGTTTTATGTCCTCACTGTTAGGCATTTTGGCTAAGATCGCCCAGATTGACTCTTGGGAGCTTCCCATATTCCAGATCTCCGGGGCTTCCTAGAGATTGCCCCCATGCCATATCCCACCACCTGCTGCAGCATATTTACATTCATTCTAGAATGCTCCTATTTTAGGGGTGAAAGTAAATATAAAATTTGAGAAATCTTAAAACTGGAAATGAATGAGGGAGACATGTCCAGGACTGTTGGGCCCTATTTGGCCCTGGTTTGGGCCTTGAGGACAAACCCAAGCCTGGCTCGAGTTTTGTAAACTGTCTCAGTCACTTCCATACAGTAGTGACTCAGCACAACCTGCTTAAGCCTGCCTTTGCCTAGCTCCTGCTGATGTAGAGTAATTTGTTGTCACCCCATACCCTTCTACAACTTTCCCCTCCCCCTAAGTCATCTCACCTCGGCAGAAAAACTCCACCTCCTCTCTCAGCCCTTTATCAAGAAAAGATTGATACATTAAAATGAGTTCCTGCTTTGACAGATTCCTGGCTAGGGGTGGTTATTCTCCTGAGGCAGGAGATCCGAGCTGTGGCACTCACCATCCCGCTCAGCCCGGAGAGGCTCATCTGGACTGGGTTCTCTCCCCTCTCGCCTGGTTCTGCCTGCAGAGAGCCCGGCACTGGACAGAAATTATGTGAGGATGTTGATCTCATAGTCTACCTCACTTGGTTTACAGATAGCAACAGAGTAGAAGAATGATATCGCATTTCGCATGGACAGACAGAACTGAAATTTCAATATGCCATACATATTCTGTAGCTTTAAAAAAAAAGTCTTAAATTTTATGTGCATGAGTTTTCACTGTTTGCATGTATATGTACCATGTGAAGGCAGTGCCCATGGAGGCCAAAAGAGAGCATCAGATTTGCTGTAACTATAGTGTGGGCATTGAAAACGAAATCCTGGTCCTCTGAAAAAGCAACAAATGATCTTAACCACTGAGTATCTCTAACCTAGTTATCCTAAAACTTAAGAGGGGAAATGGAAATTTTATTCCTGAGTGTTGGTTACTATGGAATGCACTTTTGATGACAATAGCATAGTCATGACTGAATGAGCAATTGCTTAGGTTGTTTAAAGATTTGCATTCATGTGTTTCCTCTGCCACCTAAGCATGTACATATACATGACGAGTGTGTTTAAAGGAAATGGCCAGAGGGCCTGATGAAAGTACAGTCCATAACTGGTAAAGTTGATATTAGAGAAACCTGAAGTTCAGAGCTGTTTGCTAAAGGTCAAAAGTCCTCACTAGCTGGTGAGATGGCTCAGTGGGGAAGAGCACCGACTGCTCTTCGGAAGGTCATGAGTTCAAATCTCAGCAACCACATGGTGACTCACAAAAGTCCTCACTAGGTATTTGCAGAAGAAAGTCTGAAATCTGTCCTTCCATGAGTCATGCTTAAATAAAACGTAGCAAGCTGTAATGAGACATTAGTACTTCCTCAAATCTTTCTTCATAGAAAAAAAATAAGTCCAGCCCAATGGCTATAAATGGGGAGATTGCCAGCAGTGGCATGCAAAAGCAAGCTGTGATAACGTATATCATTGAGTCTTCCTAACACAGATGTCCTGCCCTAAAGGCAGTCTCCTCTCCATCCCTCTACCTAAAATGTACCAGCCCATAGCACACCATGCCCAATTATACTCCCTTTATAACAGTGTTCCTAATAATTTCAGCCTATACCAGTCTCTTTTACTCTGTCTTTCCATAGCATGAGCATAAAATTGACTGTAAGAAAGTCAAGAACCAATACTGTACTTGTATTCTTTCTAATTGTTTTATGTGTAAGTGTTTTATCTTCAAGACAGGAGAATATATTCCTTCAGGAAGAACCAATATGTTTGATCTTTATTTTGTCCCCTAATGATGGTTAATATATATAGGCAAGGCTGGGAAAATAAATGCCCACTTAGATAACATTGCTAGGGCTTCTCCAGGGCTTCACAAGTAGAGACAGGGTTCTCCTCACATCCTCAAAATGTTGTCACTCTTCTGGGAAATGAGATATTTAAATAAAATTAGCAGAGCCCTGCTAGAGAATAAATTGGTACCCCTCATTTCATTAAAGGACATATGAGAAAACATTATGTATTTGCTGAGGTCTATGAGGCTGAGTCCAGAATAGTGGCTTGAAATTAGACAGTGAGGAAAATAAGGTATTCTCAGGTCATGGCAGGTTGCATGTGCCTATTTGGGACAGGGACGGAGTATATTCAGAAGCCATCCTTGGAATGACATCTGATCCTTTGTAAATCAAGATTGTAAAATAAAAGCCACAAGAGTCAGAGAAGTAACGAAAGAGGAAAGAACTATTGTTCTAGAGCCTTAAGTGGACTCAAAATGGCATCCCAACTTGGAGCCCATTGAAGACTGGCTTGTTTCTTGAAATGTAGCTAGGCTGGAGAGATGGCTTAGCAGTTAAGAACACTGACTGCTCTTCCAAAGGTTCTGAGTTCAAATCCCAGCAACCACATGGTGGCTCACAACCATCCCTAATGAGATCTTGCACTCTCTGCTGGTGTGTCTGAAGACAGTCATGGTGTACTTATATATAATAATAAAGAAAGAAAAAGAAATGTAGCTACCAAGATATACTGAAGGACATTGACTTCAAGCCCATGGCAGAGTATATTCAGCTTGGGCTATGGCAGTGCTCAATGTTCCATGCATCCACCCTGGGAGGTGCTGCATACCAAGACCCTCCCCTCCAGAGATGTGGCCCAGAAAGGTTGGCCTTGTTCACTTACAAGTAACCTTTTTCCCATATGGAAGAGGAGAGAATGTCTTCAAATACTTAGCATTAAATACAGAATCTCTGGTTACCAGTTCAGGCTGAATAATATGAAAAACATTACCAGTGGGAGCATGAAGGAATTGTAAACTCTTGAAGATTGGGGATAGACTGGCAGGCATCAGCTATAACCTATCTTACCACTCCCACTTGGACATAAATTAACACAATTAGAAGAAAATGGAATCAAACTAATAAAAGTACATTTTAAACACTGTAAACCAATGTGCTCATTTCAAGTAAGTAGTAGTTTTTAAAAAAATCCCTATATATGTATATGTGTGTGTGTGTGTGTGTGTGTATACAAAATATTGTATAGCCTTAAAACAGATATACTATAGGATATTTGCATAACAATAGAAGTTCCTTTTTGTCTTTTTGCTAATAAATACCACTTGTTTTTCAGCCTAGAGACTGCCAATATGATGGACTAGTTATACCTATTGTACAACTTCAGGATGTGGGAATAATTCTGTTGCTATTTTCTCTGGTTTCCTTGGCATCATGTAATTGTTTTCAACCTATGGGGAAAAAAAAAACATTTTATTATGATATCCTATATACTTGCCTCTTAGATTATGCCATTGACTTTGTACTTAACTTTCTGTTTCATGTCTGCCTAAATAGACTTATTTTTGTTTATAGACTTATTTTGTTTACAGACTTACAGTCTTATTTTTCTTTTTTATTCTATAGCTACTAGTAGTTTGTTTTCCATTCAGTCATAGTCATTCTTACTAGAGTTAATGTTCTCATATCTTTACTTGTATTTTTGCTTCTCAGTCATTTATGTGCCTTCTACTGTGAAGTATATGCCTAAGGTTTCCCCAGCAATTTTAAAGTCAGTTTTGCTGCATAATCTAGCTTGATCTCAAACTCTTATTTCCTCTGCCTCTACCTTCTACATAGTGGCTGTGCAAGCCTGCACTGCCTGATCTGACTAGGGTTTCCACATGTAATGTTGAATTTTATTGTCATTGTTTTACTGAGTTGTAGAAACTATATGATTTTGATACAGGTTACCTGATGATTATTAATCCAGTTACCCAGCTTACTTTTTATTTATTTATTTTAAATCTTTTACAGGGTTGGAGAGATGGCTGAGCGGTTAAGAGCATTGACTGCTCTTCTGAAGGTTCTGAGTTCAAATCTCAGCAACCACATGGTGGCTCATAACCATCTGTAATGAGAGCTGATGCCCTCTTGTGGGGTGTCTGAAAACAGCTACAGTGTACTTGCACATAATCAATAAATAAATCTTTAAAATAAATAAATAAAAAATCTTTTACATATTTAAGATGTGC
>JADRCC010536896.1:0-11433 GCA_019843855.1 Hylomyscus alleni
TCAAGCCTATTTTCTCCTATCTTTGTCTTTAAGGCTCTCTTTGCTTATTATATTTCTTTAAATCACATTTTACAAATATTATATGACTTCAAATGGAGAGTAATGAAATGCATTTCACAGTAAGGAGAAAGTCAGACACAGAGAAACAGAAAGACAAAAAGAAAGAACACAATTGTAAATTAGAACACATGTTACCTGATATACATGAATATCCAGTTCACTTGAGCATGAACAACTTAAGAAATATGTAAAATTATATCTGTACATTACTAAGTTATATCTAATTCCATATTTAGTAATACATACATACGACAATCAATATCATAGCACCTTAGATCACCATGAAGGCCTTCTGTATACTCATTTTTCACTCTCAGTACCAAGATTTTAAATTCATCACAGTCTTCTATTTTGGTAACAATTTGTATAGAAATTTGTATAGAAATATAGATGAAAATCCTGCTTTTCAAGAGAGAACTTTGTACTTTAATATAAAATACGTTTCATATGGCAACACACTTAATTTACCCCCCAGGCATCATGTAGCCAATTGAAAAGTAATTACTTGACACTCATAATACACACTGATCTAAAAAATGAAAAGGACATGTAAGGAATGTAGTTGCTTCAATCATTAGCTTAGACCTACATTAACCTATTTTATTTTCTCCAATTTACAAACAAACACAAACAAAAATAGGGCTAATACGACTTGCAATTTTTGGTTTCCTTAAAGATTTGAAAGAATAAACTACTAATGCTGGACATTTGCTGTGATTTTTCTTTTAATTTAATCTTTTATTTGTTTGTTTATTTTACACTCCAGATTTTATTCCCCTCCCTCCCCATCCTCCGACTGTTCCACATCCCATACCTCCTCCCTGCTCCCGTCTCCACTAGAATGTTGCCACCACCTATCACCCACCACCCACTCCACCAGACCTCTAAACTTCCTGGGGCTTCCAGTCTCTTGAGGGTTAGATGCATCTTCCCTGATTGAACCCAGACCCAGCATTTCTCTGCTGTATATGTGCTGAGGAGTCTCATCTCAGCTGGTGCATGATGACTGGTTGGTGGTCCAGTGCTTGAGAGATCTCAGGGGTCCAGGTGATGCATCTTCCCTGAACCAGCATTTCTCTGCTGTATATGTGTTGAGGAGTCTCATCTCAGCTGGTGTATGACGACTGGTTGGTGGTCCAGTGCTTGAGAGATCTCAGGAGTCCAGGTTAATTGAGACTGAAGTTCCTCATACAGGGCTGCCCTCCTTTTCAGCTTTTTCCAGCTTTTCCCTAATTCAACCACAGGGGTCAGCAGCTTCTGTTCATTGGTTGGGTGCGAATATCTGCATCTGACTCTTTCAAGTGCTTGTTGGGTCTTTTGGAGGGCAGTCATGATAGGTCCCTTTTTGTGAGCACTCCATAGCCTCAGTAATAGTGTCAGGCCTTGGGACCTCCCTTGAGCTGATCCAACTTTGGGCCTGTCACTGGACCTTCTTTTCTTAGGCTCCTATCTATTTCCATCCTCATAATTCTTTCAGACCGGAACAATTATGGGTCAGAGTTTTGACTGTGAGATGGCAACCCCCTCCCTCACAACCCTCTCCCTCACTTGCTGCTCTGTCTTTCTGCTTGATGTGGGCTCTGTTAATTCCCTTTGCATACTTCCAAGCATTTCATCCAAGGTCGCTCCCTTTGAGTCCTGAGATTCTCTCATTTTCCAGGTCTCTGGTGCATTCTGCAGGATCCCTCCAACCTCCTACTTCCCAAGGTTACCTGTTTCCATTCTTTCGGCCAGTCCTCAGGTCTTCAGTCCTTTTCCTTAACCCAATAACAGATATGATTTCCCTCTTCAATGCCCTGTCCACTTTCCATTCTAGTTCCCTCCCTTCCTCCCTCCTTGTGATTGCTTTCTTTCCCCTCTCAAGTGGGACTAAGATGTTCTCACTTGGGCACTCAGTTTATTGAACATTTTGAGTTCTGTGGACTGTATCTTGGGTATTCTGTACATTTTTTTTTGTTTTGTTTTGGGCTAATATCCACTTATTAGTGAGGACATGTCATGCATGTCCTGAATTACCTCACTCAGGAGATATTTTCTCATTCCATCCATTTGCCTGCAAAACTCAGGATGTCTTTGTTCTTCATAGCTGAGTTGTATTCCATAGTGTAAATGAATCACATTTTCTGTATCCAATCTTTTGTCCTGGAACATATGGGTTGTTTCCAGCTTCTGGTTATCACAAACAAGGCCGCTATGAACATAGTGGAACATGTGCCCCTGTGGCCTGGTGGGGCATCTTTTGGGTATATTCCCAGTAGTGGTATTGCTAGGTCTTTAGGCAGATCTATTTATAATGTTGTGAAGAACATCCAGATTGATTTCCAGAGTGGTTGTACCAAGTTGCAATCTCACCAGCAATGAAGGAGTGTTCCTCTTTCTTCACATCCTTGCCAATGCTTGGTTTTGAGTGCTTTTTGGGTTTGGGGTTTTTGGTGGTTAGCTTCTTAAGTTCTTTAAATATTTTGGATATTAGCCCTTTATCGGATGTGGGATTAGTGAAGATTTTTTCCCAATCTGTAGGTTTCCAATTTGTCTTATTGACTATGTCTTGTGCCTTTCCAGTTTCATGAGGTCCCATTTATCAATTCTTTTTCTTAAAGAGAAAAATGGAGTTCTGTGTGAGAAATTTCCTTCTGTGCCAATGAGTTCAAGGCTCTTTCCCACTTTCTCTTCTATTAGATTCAGTGTATCTGGTTTAATGTTGAGATCATTGATCCCCTTAGACCTGAGCTTTGTGAAAGCTGACAAATATGAGTCTATTTTTATTTTTCTACATACAGACAGCCAGTTAGAGCAGCACCATTTATTGAAGATGCTTTCTTTTTTCCATTGTATATTTTTGGCTTCTTTGTCAAAGATCAAGTGTCCATAAGTGAGTAGTTTTATTTCTGGGTCTTCAATTGTGTTCCTTTAATCAACATTTCTATCTCTGTATCAATACCATGCAATTTTTATCACTACTGGTCTGTTGTAAAGCTTGAGGTCAGGGTTGGTGATTCCTCCAGCTGTTCTTTTATTGTTAGGATTTTTTTTCACTATTCTGTTTTTTGTTTGTTTGTTTGTTTTCTTGCTTCTCCAGATGAATTTGAAAATTGCTCTTTACATGTCTTTGAAGAACTGTATTGGGATTTTGATGGGGATTGCATTTAATCTGTAGATTGCCTTTGGTAGGATGACCATTTTTACTATATTATTTCTGCCTATCCATGAACATGGGAGATATCTCCATTTTCTGAGGTCTTCTTTGATTTCTTTCTTGAGAGACTTGAAGTTCTTGTCATACAGGTCTTTCATTTCTTTTGTTAGAGTTACACCAAGAAATTTTATATTATTTGTGGCTATTATGAATGGAGTTGTTTCCCTAATTTCTTTCTGAGCCTGTTTATCATTTTTATAAAAGAATGCTACTGATTTATTTGAGTTAATTTTATATCCAGCCACTTTGTTGAAGTTGTTTATCTGCTAGAGAAGTTCTCTGGTAGAATCTTTCCTTTATTTCTTCTTTGCCAATTTCTATCCCCTTGATTTCTTTTTGTTGTATTATTGTTCTAGCTAGCACTTTGAGTACTATATTGTTTAGATATTGGAGAGTGGAAATCTTTTTCTTGTCCCAGTTTTAGTGGGATTGCTTCAAGTATGTCTCTATCTAACTTAATATTGACTGTTGGTTTGCAGTAAATTGCTTTTATTTTGTTTAGGTATGGTTCTTGAATTCCTGATCTCTCCAATACTTTTTTTTTCTGCACATTTCATGAACACTTAATGCCATTTTTTCTGTATGATATTTCATGAACATTTGGTTGCTTTACATGTAAGTGGAGAAAACATATATAATGCCCATCTCCTATACATTACCAAATACGCACAAAGTCTAAATTTGATCCAAAGAATTTGTAATGCAAGAAAAAAAAGTGATGGAATGGCACTGCCTCTAAGCCGCTGGAACCTAGTGGGCGTTAGTTCTGCGTCTGGCAGACCGCTGTCTTTGGCCCAACCCGCTTGGCTCTCACCGAGCCGGCCACTGGCTCCAGCAGCGGCCTGGTCTCCGCGCACGGCTTTCCGCGAGGCGCCCCACCTCGGCTGGCTCCGGTAGCTGCCGGCAGCTCTCTGCCTGTTCGGCGGTAAAGGAGGAGGCAGTGGCAACGGATGAGTGGCCCCGCCCTGCACTTTCCGCGCACTGATCGGTGGCAGGAGCTCGCACTGAACAGGGTGGAGGCGCACTGCTTTCCTGCCACCCAGGTGGTCTGCCCGCCCGGTGGCTATCATGCTGTCGCCATATTGGCCATGGGGGAATAAAGACAAAGAAACGGGACAAAGACACAAGACAATCACTCATACGGACAGGACTAACACATAAATACATGAAACATAGATTACAACATAAATAAATAATTAGGAATATTCCTGAAAGCCACAGGAAAGTCGCCTCTGTCTGGCTGCATCTAATCCTGCGTGGGATTCCCTAAAGGCATCCCAGGCTGTCCCCAAATTCCTAGAAGCTCAGCCTACCCAGCCGCCTGTCTCCGGCCCCTGGCTGGGATTTGGCAAATATATCATTTGCTCTGTGACCTCTTCTAGATCTGGAGGAACCAGGGTTGAATCTACCCCGCCCAGCTGCCTGTCTGGCTTCTAGCTGGTGGATCTTGGCAACCATGTCGTAAATAAATAAATAATACGAGTTTCTAACAGCTCCAGAATAGCTCCACGTTGGGCGCCACTATATTGCTGCCCGCGGCTCCATAAAAGCAACATAAATAAGTAGGTCTTCCAAAATAGGAGCCAGGAACCCGATAATCTATTATAATTTTTATATATCTAATAAATATTATCTTATCAATATCTAATCTCAATATCTCATATCAATACCTTATCCCAAGGACAGGTGAAAACATTGGCCAGGAGAGATCTACCTTCAGCCACAAATCCTTTAATGGAAAAGAGAGAGCTTCCTCAGACACCAGGGCCCAAGTAGTAAAGGCAAAACCCCTCCCACGAGTCTGTGAGCAGCCAAGCCAATCAGAAGTCTGTAGAGTCTGTGGAGATGGGACTTCTAGTGAGAGACGTGTGCAACAAGCTTCTGGTCATATAAGCCTGCCAGCAGAAAGGGGGAGGAGTCTACAATGGATGTTTAAGCTAGAAAGAGTAAGACACTACTGTTGTTATAAGTCATTGGGATACCTATTTATATAAAATCTGTCAAGTTATATCATCTTAATTAAGGTCTCTACATCTAGTTGTAAGCCTGTCTGTGCAAGTCTTTGTATCATCCTGTTTCAGCCAACAATTCTATTAAGTGAGTTTAGCACAAACCTCTGTTCTTACCATCTGCTAATCCTCTCTATGTGATAAGATTCTCTTTCTTCACCTATGCCCTAGGTTATGTCTCCTCACATGATCAACAGCAAGATTCTTGTATATCTGTTTAATCATCTCCTTCTTAACAATTTTCAATCTACTGAGAAACAATCTACTCCCTCCAATAAAATTTACATATTCATCTATATGTGACATTACATACTCTCTCTTCTTACTGTAGGACTCCATATAAATGATTTCTGTAGCTATACCTGACTCAAGTATAGTTTATCTAGATATTTTAAATAAGTAATTATTCAATTCATATATATATATATATACATATTATATATATACATATTATATATATATACATATATATATAATATAAAAATAATTATTTATTGGATGTTTTCTTTATTTACATTTCAAATGTTATCCCCATTCCCCATTTCCCTCCCTCCTGGAGCATCCTAGTACAACCCCCTTCCCCTTGCTTCTGTGAGGGTATTCCTTTACCCACCCACTCACTCCCACCTCCCCATTGTCAATTGCCCTACACTGGGGCATCTATCTAGCCTTCATAGGATGGAGGACTTCTCCTTTCATTGGTATATGACAAGGCCATCCTCTGCAACATATGCAGCTGGAGCCATGTGTACTCCTTTGCTGATGGATCAGTTCCTGGGAGTTCTGGGTGGTCTGGTTGGTTGGTATTGTACTTCTCATGGGGTTGCAAACCCCTTAGCTCCTTTTGTCCTTTCTTTATCTCTACCACTGGGGAACCCACGTTTAGTCCAATGGTTGCCTGCCAGCATCTGCCTCTGTATTTGTCAGGCTCTAACAGAGCCTCTCAGAAAATAGCCACAGCAGGATCTCTTCAGCAAGCACTTCCTGGCATCCACAATAGCCTCTGGATCTGTATATGGTATGAATCTCCAGGTTGGGCAGTCTCTGGATTGCCTTTCTTTCAATCTGTGCTCTACATTTTGTCTCCGTATTTGCTCCTGTAAGTATTTTGTTCCCCTTTCTAAGAAGGACCAAAGTACCCATACTTTAGTCTTCCTTTTTCTTGAGCTTCACATGGTCTCCGAGTTGTATCTCCAGTATTCTGAACTTTTAGGATAATATCCACTTATCAGTGAGTACATACCATGTGTTCTTTTGTGATTGGGTTATCTCACTCAGGATGATATTTTCTAGTTCCATCCATTTGCCTGCAAATTTCATTAAGTCATTGTTTTTAAAAGCTGAGTAGTACTCCATTTTTTAAATGTACTACATTTTCTGTATTCATTCCTCTGTTGAAGGAAACTATGCTCTTTCCAGTTCCTGGCTATTATAAATAAGGATGCTATGAACATAGTGGAGTATGTGTCCTTATTATATGCTGGAACACCTTCTGGGTATATGTCCAAGAGTGGTATAGCTGGGGTCCTCAGATAATACTATGACCAATTTTCTGTGCAACCACCAAACTGATTTTCAGAGTGGTTGTACCAGCTTGCATTCACACCAGCAATGGAGGAGTGTTCCTTTTTCTTCACATCCTTGCCGACATTTGCTGTCACCTGAGTTTTTGATTTTAGCCATTCTGACTGGTGTGAGGTGGAATCTCAGGGTTGTTTTTTCCCTGATGACTAAGGATGTTGAATATTTCTTTAGGTGCTTCTTCGTCATTTAATATTTCCCAGTTGAAAATTATTTGTTGAGCTCTGTACCCCATTTTTAAATAGTGTTATTTGGTTCTCTGTAGTGTAACTTCTTGAGTTCTTTGTATATATTGGATATTTGCCCTCTATCAGATGTAGAAGTGGTAAAGATTGTTTCCTTTAATTGTTGAGAATAGTTTTCGATATCCTGGGTTTTTTGTTATTCAAAATGAATTTGCGAATTGCTCTTTCTAATCCTATGAAGAATTGAGTTGGAATTTTCATGGAAGTTGCACTGAATTTGTAGATTGCTTTCTGCAAGATGGCCATTTTAACTACATTAATCTTGCCAATCCATGAGCATGGATGATCTTTCCATCTTCTGAGATCTTTGATTTCTTTCTTCAGAGACTTGAAGTTCTTCTCATACAGATCTTTCCCTTACTTGGTTAGAATCACACCAAGGTATTTTATATTATTTGTGACTATTGTGAAGGATGTTGTTTCCCTAATTTCTTTGTTAGTGTTTTTATCCTTTGAGTAGAGGAAGACCTGATTTGTTTGAGTTAATTTTATATCCAGTCACTATGCTGAAGTTGTTTATCAAGTTTAAGTGTTCTCTGGTGTAATTTTTGGGGTTACTTATGTATACTATTGTATCATCTGCAAATAGTGATATTTTGACTTCTTACTTTCCAATTTCTTCCCCTTGACATCCTTTTGTTGTCTAATTGCTCTGACTAGGACTTCAAGTACAATATTGAATAGTTAGGGAGAGAATATGTTGCTTTGCTTAGTCCCTGAATTTAGTGGGATTGCTTCAAGTTTTTCTCCATTTAGTTTGCTGTTGGCTACTGGTTTGCTGTATATTGCTTTTACTATGTTTAGGTATGGGCCTTGAATTCCTGATCTTTCTAAGACTTTTATCATGAAGGGATGCTGAATTTTTGCATCAATATTCATAAGAGAAATTGGCCTGAAGTTCTCTTTCTTTGTTGGGTCTTTGTGTGGTTTAGGTATCAGAGTAATTGTGGCTTCATAGAATGAATTGAGTAGAGTACCTTCTGTTTCTATTTTGTGGAATAGTTTCAGGAGTATTGGTATTAGGTCTTCTTTGAAGGTCTGATAAAACTCTGCACTAAAACCATCTGATCATGGGCTTTTTTGGTTGGGAGACTATTAATGACTGTTTCTTTTACCTTAGGGGATATGGCATTGTTTAGATCATTTATCTGATCTTGATTTAACTTTGGTACCTGGTCTAGGAAATTGTCCATTTCATCCAGGTTTTCTAGTCTTGAGTATAGGCTTTGTAGTAGGATTTGATGATTTTTTTAGATTTCCTCAATTTCTGTTGTTTTATCTCCCTTTTCATTTTTGGTTTTGTTAAATAAGATACTGTTTCTGTGCCCTCTACTTAGTCTGGCTACAGGTTTATCATGTTGATTTTCTCAAAACAAAACAAAAAAGGGCTTCTACCCATTTAGCTGTGTTCTATTGAATTTCTTTTAGGGAGTTATTTATGTCCTTCTTAAAGTCCTCCATCATTGTCATGAGAAGTGATTTTAGATCCAAATTTTACTCTTCCCGTGTGATGGTATATCCAGGACTTGCTATGGTGGGAGAATTGGGTTTTGATGATGCCAAGTAACCTTAGTTTCTATTGCTTCTGTTCTCAGGCTTAACTCCTACCACCTGATTATCTGTAATGCTCCCTGCCCTCGATATATCTGACTAGAGCCTGTCCTTTCTGTAATCCTGGTTGAGTCAGAACTCTGAGTTCCTGGGATTCTGGGATTCTGTCATCCAAAGATTCTGGGTGTGTCAGAGTTCCTGGATATCAAGCTGCCTCTGTGACCCTGAGATCCTGGTGTGACTAAGCTCTGAGGGCTGTCAGACTGGCTGTCGACTGGAAGGAACCCAAGCCACTGGTCAGGCAGGGTTCCTGAGTCCCTGGATCCTGCTGGTCCCACTTACTCCTGGTGGTGATGGAACAGATGTTGTGTTCTCCTCACCCCTGATCCTAAGATCCTGGGCATGTTAGAGCACCTAGGAGTAGAGCCTTCTCCAAGGCTTGTGGAACTGGCTGTGGAATTGGCACCCAATATCTCTCCAATACCTTTAACATGAAGGAGTGTTGTCTTTTGTCAAATGTTTTTTCTGCATCTAAGGAGATGATCGTGTGATTTTTTTGAGTTTGTTTATATAATGTATTACCTAATTAGATTTTCATATATTGAACCAACCTTGCATCCTACTTGATCATAGTGAATTATGGTTTTGATATGTTCTTGGATTCGATTTGCAAGAATTTTATTAAGTAGTTTTGCATCAACAGTCATAAGCGAGATTGGTTTGAAGTTCTCTTTTTGATTGGCTCCTTCTATGGTTTAGGTATCAGAGTAATTATGACTTCAGTGGAATAGTTTGAGGAATATTGGTGATGGCTAGTTTTATGTCACCTTGACACAAAGAAAAATAATGAGAGGAGGTAGCCTCAATTTGAAAAATAAAAATGTCTCCATAAGATCTGTTGGTAAGAAAGTCTTTTAGGGATTTTCTCAAGCAGTGACTGATATAGAAGGCCTTATCCCATTATGGTTGAAGTCATCCCTTGGCTGGTGGTCTTGGGTTCTATATGAAAGCAGGCTGACCAAGCCAAAAGAACAAGTCCAGTTAGCTGCACCCGCCATGACATCTGCATCAGCTCTTGTATCCAGGTTTCTGCCCTGCTTGAGTTCCTATTCTGACTGCCTTCAATGCTAAGCAGTGTTTTGGAAAGATATCAAAATAAACTTTTCCCCAAGTTGATTTTGGTCATGGTGTTTTATTACAAAAGTGGAAGACAGAAACTGATAGATGAACAACCTTCTCTCCTCCTCCTTCTCTACATTATGACCACACCCTATACTTCAAAATGGAAATATTTGTGATGTATTTCGATGGAAATAATTTACAACCAAATCACAATATAGTAACTTAAAAATCACTTGAGATTCATAATGCATGTTGTTCTAGAAAATGAGAGAGCACATACTCAATCGCTTAAGCATAGCTTTAACCCATATTAGGTTTTCCAGTTAAAGTTTTGACTAATAAGATTTGCAATCCTTAGTCTCCTTAAAGGCTAAAAGGAATATAGTAAAAATTTGGGGGTTCTGTGTTCGGTTATTGACATAAATCTTTATATGGCAATCAGAGGAAAAGTTGAATTTGTAAAAAAACTAATGATAATTCATGCTTACCTTTGATTATGGTTACTGGTTACTTTCTCCATGTCCAGGAAAATACAACCATGTCTAGCCCAGTTAGAAAATATTTAATATGGATGTACATTTTTCACAGGAACAATTTTAGAAAGGGCATCAGTTTTAGGAAAACTGATATTAGGGAGCTTGGCATTGCTCCAAGAAATGTGATAAAACAACACCTGAGTACTCTTTCCTTCAGAACCAGCAGGTTTAAATAGAGTTCTGCTTGGTTTCTGAATTGAGACATATGTTAGTCCCTCAGAGTCTCTGCATGAGAGAAACATTAGCAATATCTTAACATGGCATTATCAGAGCAACTGCCACATACAGAATATGGTATAGACATCCTGAAGAATTTAAGTTTAACATATATGGTTAAGAGTTAGACCATATTTTGATCCATTTTAACTATGGTTTTCAATAATATAGCATATTTTTATACTTTTGTTCAGATGCAATGTAATATTAGACAAATGTTATTAATATACCATTTATATTGACATAATTTCATTTACCAACAGTTTTTTATTGTTGATTGAATATCATTTATTTATAAATGATAAATATTTAAAACATCATAAATTAAAATTTTAAATCACGAACAGTAAAGGTTCTGGAGTTTTTGTCTTGCACTGGAATTACTTTGATGACTGTTAAAATATATTATAAAATAAATAGACATACCCATATATTTTTCAGTAATTTTCACTTTTAGCATTTCACAGCTTAATTGTAAAAGTATACTTTATGACATAAAATTAGGATCATTTTAAAAAATTAATAAATCTGGGCAAACTAATGACCTAGGTGGACACATTTAATTTTACTACACAGGGTTCTTGCTGTGTTTTATCATTTATATGACTATGGGGTAAATTGAGACAGCCAGAGGAAGGAAAAACTAGAGTCATAAAAACTAAAAGGGTTGAGAAAGGAATGAAAAAAACTGTCAGTGCTAATGTGATCCTTTCCTTGGAGGACATCCAGACATCCTTCCTTGGCCTCATTTGTTTTATTGATAGAGGACTGTATCCAAAAGTATTTTGATAAAGTCCACAATCATTCCATCTCATCCAAAATTTCCCATCCCTCATTACCAGGATTCCTTCAAACTTATATTCTCTCTCACTCTCTCTCTCTCTCTCTCTCTCTCTCTCTCTCTCTCTCTCTCTCTC
>JADRCC010537004.1:330-14290 GCA_019843855.1 Hylomyscus alleni
GGCTCGGCGCACAGTTTGAATGTCAGAACTGGGAGTGCTGAGCCAGTGTATTGTGTAATTAAAGCCAGCGTAGGTGACATAAATGACATTCTGTCGTGTGGAGAGGCTAAAAAAAGTAAGAATATTAAAATGGGCAATGTTTGTCATAAAATTGGAGAATAATATGTTTAAGGAAAAAATGAGAAAAACTGAATGCTTTCCTTAATTCTATAGAAAAAAAAATCACTTAACAACTTCTAAAAGATAAAAAAGTCACTCGTGTATCTCAAGAATAGTTTTAAAAAGTATAAACTGCACAAGTGCTGTAAAAGAGTCATTTAGTCCAACTTCACAAGTCCCCAGAGTCTATCTCGGTCTCAACAAGGTGTAAAATTCCAAAATACAAAGTTTCTCCTGAGACTCAAGGCGACCTCTTAGCTGTGACCCCTGCAAAATCAAAATAAAAAAGCAAATTACATACTCTTGAAGCAAGAAAGCATTTTACTGGAGCCCACAATTAAGAAATCTTTAATTTTAAAAGACTTTGAATTTTTAAAAGAGACCAACATTTTAATGTGTTTGCATTTATAAAGACTGCGGGGGCCTTTAAAGTTATTTGCTTTTAATGTGAGATCTTGGAGATGAATAAGAAAGGAAATGTTGTTGGTTTAGTTGTGATGTGTTTGTTTGTCAGGTTAACAAGGGGTCAGTTGTCCTGGTTAGTTTTGTGTGTCAGCTTGCCACAAGCTAGAGTCATCAAAGAGAAAGGAGCCTCAGTTGAGGGAATGCCTCCATGAGATCCAGCTGTAAGGCATTTTCTCAACCAGTGATCAGTGGGGGAGGGCCCAGACCTCTGTGGGTGATGTCATCCCTGGGCTGGTAGTCTTGGGTTCTATAAGAAGGTAGGCTGAGCAAGCCAGGGGAAGGAATCCGGTAAGCAGCAGTCCTCTGTGGCCTCCAGGTTCCATCTCTACTTGAGTTCTTGTCCTGACTTCCTCCAGGGATGGACTATGATCTGGAAGTATAAGCCAAATAAACCCTTGCCTCCCCATCTGGTTTTGGTCATGGTGTTTGGTTGCAGTGATAGAAACTGTAACTAAGACAGGGTCCAAGAGACTCTCAAAAGCAATCCAGGCTATTGACACTGCCTTTGGTTGCCTCCTAGAACTTGAAGGTGAGACCTTGTTGCTGAACACATCACAGACTTTGGGCAAGGACTGTGGGTGTTGAACTAGAACTTCTCTAGCTTTCATAGTATCAGAAGGAACTATGTATTCAGTATTCCTGCTCATGCATAACACCTACAGATCACAATGACTGGCCTGGCAAGATATCTCCAGTGATGTCATCCATACCAGCACTTATATATTGCACTTATATATTGTGTGGAGTAACCAACAGCTATCTAATTGGACTTGTGATCTGCTCAATAGAAGTGAATTCATGCCTGGTTCTTTAAACTTATCCAGGTATGTATAGCTGAGAAGATCATAAATCCTACAGGAGAGCCTACTAGTGCCATAACTCCAAACCACTTGGTGTTACCCATGTGTGCCTGGGGTAGGAGCATCTCCTGGAGCACTATGCACTCTGGGAGCACATCCCTGAAGAAGACTGATTCCCACCCATCAGCTGACAGCGATTGCCCAGGCTCCTCGGGTACTGTGGCACTTCATGAGACCTTCTTTGTCCATCTGGGATCTTGAGGAATTTGATCTTGGATGTGACTTGGTCACATGGTCACAGCTGCTGTGGGTTCATATGCCTGACAGCCCTGCTATGCCTAGAAAATACTGTTTCACTGGGGGTATCCACTACCTCAGGCTCTTATAGTCTTTCCACTGTCTCTTTCCAAGTAGCCCCTGTGGCAAGAGTGTGTTAGACAACTTTTTCTGCTCTTGAAGAGCAGAAAGGACAAGAAAATGAGTGTTGAGAGATATAATCTCTCCCATTGCTTTATGTGGATTGCACAGGCCCCTTAAGAGAAATGTCTTTTCAAGTTTCACCCAGCAGATCAGAGACACATCTCACTGGTCCTCACTCTGCCACACTTTCAGGTCCAGATTCCTTCTATCTTTATATTACAATGACCTATTCCATCAGATTGTTGGCCAAAGGGTCTCTATAATGTCATACCTAGTCAACCATGACTTTGCAATCATAGCTTTAAGAGATAGTATTACTTTAAAGAGATAAGCATATCCCAGTTTCCTGAGGGCCCCTGGGAAGCATGATCTTAGACCAAATATCCATTGTCTTTGGATCCCATCTGGACCTGGTCTTGCTTACCTAGGAGACTGTGTACCTGGGCAGGGAAGCATGACTTTTATCTCCATCGGGTCTCCACCTCCCTGTTACATCAAAACACCCAGTGTTCTGACTCTCTTCTAGATTCCAGGAGATCACTGCAGCAAACATCTTCCAGACCAAATTTCTCCTCTCCATGGACAGGAGAGGGGCTCAGGTCTCTGCTGTCTCTGAGCCTCAGGGGCATGAGCAGGCTACAGTGTCAAGTTTTCTGAGATTTTTAATGACATCTCCACAGTTTATAACTCACTTCTGATTACTGAATAATTTGTGGAGGAAGTCAGAAACTGTGGCAGAATTATAAACTTAGGTCTAACTGTCATGATTAAGGAAACTTAAATGCCATTTGAATTCCTCACAGAGGCTTGAAGTATAGAGCTGGCAGTCAGTATCCAGTAGCAATGGGATGCATGTATTCTCTTTCTTTCTTTCTTTCTTTCTTTCTTTCTTTCTTTCTTTCTTTCTTTCATTCCTGGGTCCAAAATGTAGCATACAACAGGACATGCTCTGTTGTTTGCAGTAGGAACCTCTCATTCTCAGGAGACATCTGAAAAGAAACCATAGAGAAACCACTTGAGCCATGATCAGAACTCTTGTCTGGAACTGGTTACCAAGTCTATCTTGCCCTCAGATCTTCATGCAAAGTCCACTCATGGTTAGCATCTAGAAGGTAAAATTAGATACTCAATATTCACATACAAACACACATACAAGTAAATGTAATAATTAAAATACTAATTAAAAATAACCCATTTAGATTAACTTGAAACAAACATCTATGACTCATGATGTTTCGCTATCTTCCCATATGATGTACTATTGGTTTGGGATATTTTTACTTTCATATGCAGAGATACTATTGTCTTCCATATAATAAGCTTGTCACATTCCAGTATCATATAATGAGTGGATTTCAAACATTTTTGTAAACATAAAGGTCTGAATTAGTATGTGGGCCTGCAAACAAGCACTAAATATGAGAGTAGAAACACCTTAAGAATGTCTAAATGTAGACTACAAGTCAGACAGGACCAGTTGACCCAGAAGGGAAAGGACACAGCACATGAGCACAGCAGAAGGATTCATAGCTGACCAGTGCCTACAGTGGTTACAGTGGCCACAGTGGTTACAGTGGCTACAACGGTTACAGTGGCTACAGTGGTTACAGTGGCTACAACAGTTACAGTGGCTACAGTGGTTACAGTGGCTACAGTGGTTACAGTGGCTTCAGTGGCTACAGTGGCACAGTGGCTATAGTGGCTGCAGTGGTTACATTGGCTACAGTGGTCACAATGGTTACAGTGGCTACAGTGGTTACAGTGGCTACAATGGTCACAGTGGCTACAGTGGTTACAGTGACTGCAGTGGCTACAATAGTTACAGTAGCTATAGTGGCTACAGTGGCTGCAGTGATTACATTGGCTACAGCGGTTACAACTGTTAAAGTGACTACAGTGGTTACAATGGTTACAGTGGCTATAGTGGCTACATTGGTTACAATGGGTATAGTGGCTACGTTGGCTACAGGCTTGCACTGGAAGGCATGGGAAATGTTGATATGGGGTTGATTATAGGGAGCAAGTTCATTGTGATTTACCAGGGCATAAATGTTGCCCCCTCCCTGCCCCATCCCTTGTTAAGCCTCATGAAACATCACTGAGGAGGGAGTGGAAGGATGGTAAGAGCTGGAGGTCTTGGAATTAGAGGTCCTGGAATATTGCTATAGAATAATAGTGTCAAGCTCTGGACATGAAAAGAGCAATGCCTTCATGTACTCATGGTATCAGTGCTTACCAGTAGAAGCCCTGCACAAGATCAAACCAGCCAATAGTAGAACACAGAGAGGAATAGGGCTTGGGGGTTGCACACCTATCTGAGAAGCCATTGGCTGTTGATGGCTGCTGTGAGAAGGAGTCCATCTTCTTCAACAGTATTGCCTGAAATAATAGCTCTGGAGGCTGATGTCCTCCATCACCATGCATACAGAAGGCACTAATTGGACTCAGTTGTTGTTGAGGGGGAGAAGCAGGACAGTGATGATGAAGAAGAAGATGAGGAGGGGGAAGATGAAGAAGATAAATAATGAACTTGAGAGGAAGATGTTAGGAGAGTGAAGAGTTGGGATGGCCTTGGGTGAGAGTGATCATACTTGAAGGGCCCCTCTTCCCACATATCCCCATAGTGGGTGCTACAAAGATAAATATATTTGCCATCTTCCTTAAACTATTAAGCATTATATGTCTTAGTCAGGGTTTCTATTCCTGCACAAACATCATGACCAAGAAGCAAGTTGGGGAGGAAAGGGTTTATTGAGCTTACTTCCATATGGCTGTTGATCACCAGAGGAAGTCAGGACTGGAACTCAAGCAGGTCAGGAAGCAGGAGCTGATGCAGAGGCCATGGGGAGATGTTCCTTGCTGGCTTGCTTCTCCTGGCTTGCTCAGCCTGCTCTCTTATAGAACCCAAGACTTCCAGCCTAGGGATGGCACTAATTGAGAAAATGCCCCACAGCTGGATCTCATGGAGGCACTTCCCCAACTGAAACTCCCTTCTCTGTGATAACTCCAGCCTGTGTCAAGTTGACACACAAAACCAGCCAGTACAATTATACCAAAGTAAACTATGTTGAATCTACTCTAAAATTATCCAAAGTGACTCCCCAGCCTCCACACATTGAGATTGAAATGGAACCATCACTTCCTTTAAATTAATGTATTCTCCTGATGGAAGGTTCTGAAGCAGAGTAAGTAAAGAGATGGCTTCAGTCTCCAGAGTCTTGGGGGTGTGGTTCTGACCTCTGGGCATGAGTGCCTGTTCTCATGGTGTCTCAGGCCATTTGCTCTCATTCAGACAAGTGTCAAACATGTCCTTGACCAAGAATCTGTCAGTGATGTCTATCTGCAGAGTCACAGAAGTGTCCTGGCCTCTGTCTGTTTCATCTATGAAGTTGTAATAAGGTTTAAAATTAATATATTAACATAAATGTTTTGACAGTGGAGATTTCATTTTAGAGAAAATAAAGACAAATTTGTTTGAAGATAAACTTGTTCCTGTGGCACACATGGAAACCAAATTCCTCAGGCCCAGGGTTGTGATGTTTTTACTCTGAATTATTTCTGAAATAATTATTTCTACTCTTGGAGAACTGACTCCCTGGAATCGCCATTAAATACTGAAAGAAAGGTGTGTGAGCAACAGGATTTGCACTTGGGTGACACATTTCCTTGCCATTATAGCTGGTCCTTTGGCATGTCTCCCCATAGATGGCATTCTTTAGCATAATCTCTTTGCATAAGCTGTACATACTTCATGTATCATACTTCGTAGCATTGAATCTTAAAAGAATATATATCATGAGCAAGAGAGTTGGACCAAGTGCAAGGATGTGTTGCTGTGGACTGCTGGAACCGGAGGGACCAGTAGACCAGAAATTTGCCATGGTCTACTGGAACACATGTTTTTGGACATTTCCTAGGTTCCCACTTTGAAGACCCAACTAGGAAGAGCGTCAGGGGAAATTTAGAGTAAGTGGCACATATAGTGACTGGCAGAATTCCAGTGCCTTCTGTTGAATGATGTGTCTCTTTCCAGAGCTTAGGAAGTGTTTCCAAATACTCTTCGAAGCAGTGACACAAGAAGATCACTTCCTTCAATTGTGAAACCATTGATTCCAGGAATCCTACCCAGTCCCTCCATTTGGCGGCATAAAGAGATTTCAAAAGTCAAAACTTATTGATGCAAAATGTTGTCTTTTTATTGGGAAGAAGGTATTTTCATAACCATCAGGTTTAGGAATCTCAAAAATAAATTTGAGAAGCAAATGAAATAAATCCGTGAACCATGTCTGGGACCTCCATGGAGTCTCCATCTTGAAGACATGAGGAACTTCATTCACATTGTATGACTTCTAGGGAGAGAGAGGCCAACCTGTGAGGTGTGCTGCTGTCAGGTAGAGGGTAAGGTGGGGAGGTGCCTTTGTTCTTGTGGTTTTTATTACCGCTGTTCTCCAACTTTAGCGTGCCATGAATAGGGGCTTTTCTTTTTTATACTTTTTATTTTATTGAGAGGGAAAGAAGCTAATTATTGGACCTCTAGTCTTTGAAAGGGATAAATACATACTAGGAGGGATGTATGGACATGGGAAGAGAAGAGTGCTATAAACACTCGATTCCGTGAAAAGCACGAAATCAACTTGGGACAAACAAAATTCTAAGAAGTAACAAGCTTGTATTATAGCCTGATAAGTATGCTTGTAGAGGATGTACGTATCCAAATTTGTTTGGCTAACACAAGGGAAATACATTGAAAGCACACTAAGAGTAGGAATTGGAGACATGGTTCACGATTCAGGTACTGGTTTCTGCTCTGCCAGGTGCTTTCTCCACCTTCTCAAAGGTCATAGTCCACAGCTCTCCAGGCGTGCACAGTAGGGCTCAGTCCCACAATGGCCCCGGAAGTACCCACCCGCAACTTCTAACTCTGGGGTTGGCATCCTCCATACCTGGTAAGATCCTTACCATCATTTCTGTCCAGGTCTTCAGTTCCTTCGTAGCCATTTTATTTACCCATTTCTTGTGCAAACTGTTGCTTTTCCTTTTTCCGCACGTAAGACCTCTCTATCTCCCCCGCCGACGCACTCCTCTTGTCATCACTCTCCTCACTGTCGACCACATTTTGTTTAAACTTCTTTTCCTCGTAGACCTCCTCATGGACGACGCTTTTTGGATTTTTTGCCTTAAAGGAACACCGTTGAGTTTTCACTTTGGCCGTGTTTGGCACTGGTAGACCTTGATCCCCCACTGCCCACTCCCCACCATACTTACTTCAGAACTTTCACTAGAATAGTCCTCGGCTGATTGTGAGAATTTTTCTGTTGGGAGAAAAGCACGTCTCATTCTCTACGTCCGTCTTGCTGTGAACTCTGCACCAGCTGTGCATCAGGACTCCGTCAAGAGCCTGCCCTGCAGCGCTGGTTGTGGGCCTGTGTTTGGATGGACCCTGTTGCTGTTTTGTTGTTTACAAAGCCGCTGAGCTTATTAGCCTAGTTAAAATGGCAGTGATCTGCTTGTCAAACAGCCCTTCACACCTGACAATGAGGATGTGACCTGAGGCGGATGCCAGCACTCCCCCTCAGCCCTCGGTGCCAGCGGTTTGCTTATCAAGTCACAGATATTCACAGGAGGGTTATGGTTGAGGCTTGAAAAGACTTGGTTTCCTTCGGGGTCAGGAGCCCTGGGAAGGCAGCCTTCTGCAGACTCTGGGCAGACCCTTTTGAGAACATTGTTCTCAAACCTCTTTCTTAGAGAACAAAATTGCCACTCACCACGGGGCCTCCTTGCCGCTGTTTCTGCCACCAGAACGAGGAGCAATGTAAGGAGGAAGAAGCTGGTGGGACTCATCTTGCCAGGAAGGGTCTCGGCTGAGAGTGGAGCTGAGGCTCTCCTTTATATATATTTCCTTGACCGGCCTTGGCTGCAGGTTTGAAGGCAAAGGACCTTTCTTATCAGTAAATGTCAGCTTCCTTCTCTCTGCTCAGTAGGAGTCTTGGTACTGTTCCCTGAGCCTCTCCAAGGACACAACGTCAGACCACGCCCCCAAATCTTCCCTTTTACTTTGAGAACATCTCGTGGCGACTTCTCTACTTCCTGAGCATATTTCAGTTCAGAGTGGAGAGGAGACTTCAGGCTACAAGAGTCTTTAGGACAAATCATACCTTCATTCTCCGGCATGTACTGCTCTTCAGGACAGCACTGACATGTTCCATCATGGATAGAACTCTGAAGTTCTGTTTAGTTCACAGTAACCCTCATCTAAAACCAGGCCTTCAGGGAGGAGGCTCTTGGACCAGACCCAGCCAACCAATCTGGAGTTCTGTGCTTGAAGTGCATGGTGTCTTCGGCAAACAGGAATTTTCCTTCCTTCAGTCTCTTGGAGACAAGCAAGAGCAATGTCAACAGCCTATATTATTTTGTGTGTCTCTTGGATTTCTCTGACCAACAACTTGAATGTGAACTTTTTTTGTGCACAGTGTTGGAATTTTTGTTAAATAGTATATGGCTCTCGGGGTATCATTGTCAGGCCCAGCAGCGTATCTTCAGTTAGACTATATATGTATATTCATAATATAAACAGAACAGATAAAAATAAACTAATTTCGTATGGGTCTTTCAAACAACTTAGTTTTATTTTTTTCTTCCTTCTTTCTTGTGTTATATTGGCCTCGCTCTCCAGTTAAAGTTTCCTTTTATCCCTTATATCCTTCCAGTCCCCACGTGAGTGCTCCTTCATGTTGTGCCTTCTCTGCCTTCTTCGTGTCTATGGTTAACCCAGGGCATATACTCTCACCTGGAGATTCAGAGCTAGGAACCACAGCTAGTGGAGATCATTTGTCTTTCTGTGTCTGTCTTCTAGTTAAATCTATTTACCTATAAATTTTATGATTTCACTCTTTTAAAAAGATCTATTTATTTTATGTATGCGAGTACACTGTTGCTTTCTTCAGACACAACCAGAAGAGAGCATCAGATCTCATTACAGATGGTTGTGAGCCACCATGTGGTTGCTGGGAACTGAACCAGGACCTCTGGAAGAGCAGTCAGTGCTCTTAACCACTGAGCCATCCCTCCAGTCCCTAATGATTTCATTTTTCCTACACCTCACCAGTATTGCACAGTATTTATACCCTATATTTTCATTGTCCGTTTGTCAGTTGATTTTTGGGTTGTTTTCATTTCCTGTCTATTATGAATAGGCAGCAAGGAACATAGCTGAGAAGCTGTCTAGACACATGTGCTAAGCAAGCTGCTAAGAACTACCAGCTGTGGTGCCCAGGAGTCACAAAAACAACCAGCACGGCAAAAACCTAAGGATGCAGTGGTGGCT
Source organism: Hylomyscus alleni (assembly GCA_019843855.1). NCBI lineage: Eukaryota > Metazoa > Chordata > Mammalia > Rodentia > Muridae > Hylomyscus > Hylomyscus alleni. Next base: position 9,499 of record JADRCC010537004.1, read on the forward strand.
CGGATCTTGTCCTCTCCCATGGAAGGAGAGGCAGAAGGATGGAAAGGGCTAGAGGACAAGGAAACCCGCTGTGAGACTGGGTATCCTCTACGTGGCAGGACAGCCTCAGTCACAACACTTCAGCAACATGGCTGCTTAAACAAGACCCAGACAAGGACACCGCCAATAGAGATGTTTACTTGTAAGGGGGATGCTGAGAGAGGGAGATTATTCCTTCCCAGGGGTGGTCCTCCTAATTAGTTGTCCAATGCCATGTGGGTAGGCCTCATCAGGTTGTCTATCTATCTATCTATCTATCTATCTATCTATCTATCTATCTATCTAAATTAAAAGAGGTTTTAGAGAGTTGGGGAGTCATGGAAGGGGTTGGACAGGAAACCTGGATGTCCACATACAGAAAAATAAAATTAGATCTGCATTTTCATCTTGTGTGCTCTTTCTTTCCCTCAAGCCCCCTACACACACACACACACACACACACACACACACACACACAGAGAGAGAGAGAGAGAGAGAGAGAGAGAGAGAGAGGCAGAGAGAGACACACAGAGAGAGGCATACATATCAAATGTATCAAAGACCTAAACAAGACCCCTAAAACGCCTAAGTGATGTAGGTGTATGAAGGACTTCAAAAATAGGACTCCATTTGTCCAAGGATTAAGGTCAAAGGTTGACAAGTAGGTTTTCACAAAACTAAAAAGGTTATTCACAGTTAAAAAAAAAAAGATCACCTAGGTGAAGAGGAAGGCCACAGGGTGGGAACAAATTGTTGCCAGCTAGACATCAGACAGAGGCTTAATATTCAGAATATAAAAATAATTCAAAAGATGAGGAGACAAGAGAAAATTAAAAAAAAAAAACACCCAAACAAATTAGGGGTGGGAAAGATGACTCTGTAATTAAGAGCACTGGCTGCTCTTCCAGAGGATCCAAGTTCAATTCCTGGCGCCCACTTGGCAGCCCACAACTGCCTTTTACAATAGTCCAAGGTGATCCAGTGCCCTCTGCTGGCCACTGTGGATACGAGACATGCATGTGGTGGATGGATCAAACACTTATACACATAAAAATAAATAAGTTAAAAAAAATGATCCGTTTGAAAAGTGGGCCTGGGTCCTGAATAGAGAGTTCTCAAAAAGAAGAAAACCATGGCTAAGGAATATCTAGAAATGTGCTCAGTATTTCTGATAGAAGCCACACACTTTTCCTACCTCCCAATTCCTTCACTACCCTGTGATGCCTTTCCTTCCCAACTCCACGTGCTTCTCATTAAGTCCCCGGGTCCACGTGGTGCCGCCCATGTGTGCCTGGGGTAGGAGCATCTCCTGCAGCACAGATGCACTCTCTGGGAGCACATCCCTGAAGAAGACTGACTCCCACCCCATCAGCTGACAGCGATTGCCCAGGCTCCTCAGGTACTGGTGGCACTTCATGAGACCTTCTTTGTCCATCCGGGATCTTGAGGATCTTGGATGTGACTTGGTCACGTGGTCACAGCCGCTGTGGGTTCATATGCCTGACAGCCCTGCTATGCCTAGAAAATACTGTTTCACTGGGGGTGTCCACTACTTCAGGCTCTTACAGTCTTTTCTCTCTCTCTCTCTTCAAGTAGCCCCTGAGCCTGTGGCAAGAGTGTGATATACAACCTTTTCTGCTCTTGAAGGGCAGAAAGGACAAGAAAATGAGTGTTGAGAGATATAATCTCTCCCATTGCTTTATGTGGATTGCACAGGCCCCTTAAGAGAAATGTCTTTTCAAGTTTCACCCAGCAGATCAGAGACACATCTCACTGGTCCTCACTCTGCCACACTTTCAGGTCCAGATTCCTTCTATCTTTATATTACAATGACCTACTCCATCAGATTGTTGGCCATAGGGTCTCTATAATGTCATACCTAGTCAACCATGACTTTGCAATCATAGCTTTAAGAGATAGTATTACTTTAAAGAGATAAGCATATCCCAGTTTCCTGAGGGCCCCTGGGAAGCATGATCTTAGACCAAATGTCCATTGTCTTTAGATCCCATCTGGACCTGGTCTTGCTTACCTAGGAGACTGTGTAGCTGGGCAGGGAAGCATGACTTTTATCTCCATCGGGTCTCCACCTCCCTGCTACATCAAAGCACCCAGTGTTCTGACTCCCTTCTAGATTCCAGGAGATCACTGCAGCAAACCATCTTCCAGACCAAATTTCTCCTCTCCATGGACAGGAGAGGGGCTCAGGTCCCTGCTGTCTCTGAGCCTCAGGGGCATGAGCAGGCTACAGAGTGTCAAGTTTTCTGAGATTTTTTAAATGAAATGTCATTTCCGCAGTTTATAACTCACTTCAGATTACTGAGTAGTATTGGGGAGGAAGTCAGACGTTGGAGCAGAGTTATGATTTTAAGTCTAACAGCATCATGAGACAAATTAGCATTTGCGTTTCCCACAGTTTCACAGAGGCTTGAAATGTACAGCTGACACTCGGCATCCAGTAGCCATAGGGTATAAATATTCACTTCCTATTTACCTTTCATTCCTGGACCCAGTAGGGCAGCATTGGGACCTGGCCTATTGTCTGCAGGACCATTCTGCTCCTTTCTGCTTCCGTTAGCATCCACCTGGTTCACTATCATAACTCTTGGCTGGAACCAGATGCCGCATCTATTTTCCACCCAGACGCTCTTGCTAAGCCCACTCAGGGTAAACACGAGGTAGAATTAGGAAGTGAAATCTGACACTCGGTGTTCACAAGCTCTGAACATTGCCCCTGCCTGCATCACACAGCTTTTCGTCGAAATTAGAAGAGGCAGTTCAACGCAATTATACTAGAAATCATGTCACTATCTGAAAAAGATGGAAATGAAGTTCCAGAAGAGGCATGAAGGATTTTCCTAACCACAGAGCATTCTTTGTGGCGCCGGGGAATTTAGGACTATGATGTACAATGGACTTCTTAAGTAGGTCTCATTTAATGGTGGAGGTGGAGCTAATCTCACTCCTCTGCACGGGGAGCTCCGGTTTTCCCAGGGCCGTGTGTTGAAGATGCTTTCTTTACTCCAGCTTATGCTTTGGCATCTTTGTCAAATATTAGGTGGCTGCAGTTACGGGTACTCGTGCGTGGGTCCGCAGTTTCTGTTTTTGTGCCTGTTTTATGGTTTCTTTAACTACTGCAGCTCTGTGATGTAGCAGCTGATCTGCAATTGTAACCCCTCTAGCACAGCTTTTTTGGTTCAGGATTGCTTTAACTCTCTGGGATCTTTGAGGTTTCATATTAATTTTAGGGTAGTTTATGATTGGTAGACGTTTTCTGGTAGAATTTTTGGGATCTCTAATGTATAGTAGCATGTGTTTTGCAAACACGGATAGTTTGTATCCCTTTAATTTCCTTGGCTTACATTATTGCTTCAGCTAATGTTTTAATCACAATATTTTAGTTTGGCAAACTCTTGGTAATCCTGGCTTTCAGTCTTTCTCAAATTCCCTTTCTTCATTGTTTCAGGGTCACCTCTTCCTTTCAACAGGAAGACGCCATGTCTGCGACTCATCCTCCACTTGATACCCAGTTCCCTTTCCTGTCATAGGTCTCATCTATATCACTATGTTAAATTTCTGCGTTTAGATACTTCTTTCAAATTTCCTTGAATTCTGTTGCTATAATATCATGCAGTTAGTTACATTTCTGATTTGTTTGTTTTTTGTTTGGCTTCCCCTCACCCCCAATCTTAATCTCCTTTTTGATATCTGTGTTATTGGTACAGAGAATTGGACACAGATTTTCTTCTTTGATCCAGAAATAAGATCGACATTACCATATCTCTTTATTATTAAGTTCAACAAGGCCCATTCTTGGCATACGGAAAGTACAGAGAACAAAAGGCACAGTGGTCCATGTCAGACACATACTCTCGAAGCCTAATCTCCGAAGCCTGCATGGGGGAGATGGGAAAGGATTAGACAGACTCCTCGGAGACCACGTAGCTCTCCTATCTCAGACTTGACAATCTGGTATTTTTATCCATGTTCTTCCTCAGCAAGGTACGAAAAATGGATTTCCTTGTGACACTTCCTTATGTGACATTTTGTGTACTTAGCTCGCACTCACCCACCCCTTACCTTGTCTTGTTCTCTCTTCCACCTTTTGCTGGTCACCATCCTTCACCCCGTTGTCCATATTGTGGATATATATGTGCACGCGTGCTGAATGAGATAAGCAGGTACAGTCCTCAGCGACAGAGCCTTCCCATCCATTTTGTGGAGAGCAACCAATAGCCTTGGGAGCTTCCACGGGCTCCTTTGACAAACAACTCAATTAGATTTAACCCATTCCCAGCACTGGATGTTTCGCTTAGTGGTGAGAGGTGTCTAGCTGGGGCCTTGTCTCTCCTACTGTTTGGTGATTCTGTTTAGATTTCTTTCATATATGCATACATTTTAAGAAGTTTCGACTGCATTGTTTCCATGTGACCTCTCAAAGGACATCAAGTTTTAGCTGCCTTTCTCCATAGTCTTCCCTATTATCCCCTTCCCTCTCTTCCTCTTCAAGTCTCCCTGCTCCCCATCCGTCCATAACTATGTTTTCGAATTCCCTTCCTCAGAAGATCTTTCTCTCCCCACGAACACATTACTCTATACCAAACTGCTACAGTTATACAGATAGAGGCTTATTTATTCAAGATTTAACACCTAGCACCCACACATGAGCGAATACAACCCATAATTGTCTGAACGTGGTGACCTCACTCAGGATGATTGTTTTCCTAGTTCTATCCATTTACATGCAAATATCACGATTTATTTTTTTTTTTTT
>JADRCC010537024.1:0-15799 GCA_019843855.1 Hylomyscus alleni
CACTCAGCAACAGAGCCTTAAAAAGAACTCAAGATGTGGTCTGCAGGAGTGCAGGATAAACCTGCTTCTGCAAAGGTAGTAATGAAGGAAACCAAAAAGGAAGCAGAAATGAATAAACTTTTAATAAGAAATGAGTAAACCAACTAGAGTGGGAAGGAAGAAAAAACAACAGATCAAAACCAAGAAATGTATTTGGTTGCAGTGAGTGGTGAATAGTAATGAGAAGTGACTGCCCTTGGAGAAAACAGGAGAGAAAAGAGCCACGTCTGCTTGATCTTAGAGCTATGTCTCCTGGGTAATTCCTGCCTCACTATTTTATAATGGCAAATATTTTTATAAACTATTTCATAAAGATAAATTCAATAGGTATAGGAAATTTCAAATTAAAAAATGTTCTTTGTATATGAATTTTCATGTACCTTGGTTAAAGGGATATGCTTATAAATATTCATGCATATATGTGCACATGTTGGTGAAGACCAGAGCTCAATGTTTGGGATATTCCTCTAACCCTCTTTACCTTATAGCTTGAATCAGGAATCTCCATTTGAAACCATAATTTACCTGTTGAGCTATTTATTCTTCTTAATTCTCTTACCCCAGGGTCTCCCATGTGCTAGTAAAATAGTCAGACTACCAATCTGCATCAATATTAGGTGAGGATTTAAACTCTCACATTGCCTAGCAAGTGATTCCCTCTCTGAACCATCTCCCAAATCTAGTTTGGAACATTTTTATGAAGGAGAACATCTCACTTCACCATATTCTAAATATAGATGATTGTAGGGCAGTGGTCTGTTCAGGCAACCCAGGCCCAGTCAAGCAATGGGTCTGAACCCCGGTGACCCAGTTGGCAATATCTTTGCCTGCAAGGGATGGAAGGTGTTCGACCAGAACTCCTGAGTGTTTGGCCCCTGTTTCAGTCACAACTTCTCACAGTGGCCCCTGCAGGAGAAGTGTGCTCTGTCAGGTAGACAATGCCTCAAGCTCCCAGCATTCTAGCTGTACTCTACCCCCAGTCATCTGACCACAGCCAGGCATGCCTTGCTCCACAGATAGCTATGCCTCACACAATATAAGGGGTGGTTTGCCCCCTCCCCTCTCTCTTGATCTTTGTCTCCTCTCTTGCCCTCTTACCTTCTTCTCTCTCTCTCCTTCTCTTCTCCTCTCCTTCTCCTTTCTCTCTACATGACCGGTCTATTTTCCCTTTCCTCTAATAAAATATCTCATTTATACATTGCCTCCTTTTTAAAGAATGTAATGTGCAGCCCCAGTCCCTCAGCAGAAGCAGACAGTCACAGATCTCAGCAGCAGAGAGCTCCAATCACCAGCGGTAGAGAGACAGCCTCAGCCATAGGCATCAGAAAAGAGACACAGTGGCCTGCAGATGATTTTTAAGAGATGCTATTATGTACTGGGTTGACAGGTTTATTTGTATTAGACTGTTTGTTTGGTTGTTAGTTGTTTGGCTGGTTGACTGGCTGGCTGGTTAGTCATGTGGTTGGGTGCTTGTTTGCCTAGATGTTTAATTGGTTGGTTGAGTGGCTTGTTAGTTAGTTTATTCTTTGGTGGTGTGGTTGGTTGTTCAATCTGTTTGTTGACTTTCTTTAACCAGGAAACAGTAAGATGTGAGTTACAATATGATTTGGTTGTTTGTTTCATCTTTACATTCCATAAGATAAAGTGATTAATTTCTTATTCTAAAATATGATACATACTAAGTGGTAACTTAAATTTGACTACTGTATTTACTCTGTCTAAAATATTTTAAATTACTTCTATCCCCATATGATAATTTGGTAGGATTTTTACGTATAAATCCTGTTTCTTTTTTTAAACTACTTAATTAATTTATTTTTTTACACTCCATATTTCATCCCCCCATCCACCCTGCAATTGTGTCACATTCCATACCTCCTCCCCACACCCCTGTCTCCACATGGATATCTCTACCGTGCACCCCACCTAACCTCTAAACTCCCTCTAGCCTCCAGCCTCTTGAGGGTTAAGTGTATTTTCTCTGAATGAACATAGACCCAGCAGTCCTCTATTGTATGTATGTTGGGGAACTCATATCAGCTGGTGTATACTGCCTGTTTGGTGGTCCAGTGCTTTAGAGATCTCTGGGGTCCAGATTAATTGAGAATGCTGGTCTTCCTACAGAGATGCCCTTCTCTTCAGCTTCTTTCAGCCTTCCCTAATTCAACAACATGGGTCAGCTGCTTCTGTTCATTGGTTGGGTACAAATATCTACATATGACTCTTTCAGCTGCTTGTTGGGTGTGGTCATGCTAGGTCAATTTTTGTGAGCACTCCATATACTCAATAATAGTGTCAGGCCTTGGGACATCCCCTTGAGCTGGATCCTACTTTGAGCCTGTCACTGGACCTTCTTTTCCTCAGGCTCTTCTCCATTTCCATCCCTGTAATTCTTTCAGCCAGGAGCAATTATGGGTCAGGAGATAGGAGGTTGGGTGGACCCTCCAGAATGCACCAGAGAGTTGGGAGGTGAGAGACTCTCAAAACTCAAAGGGAGGAATTTTTTTTAATTAGATATTTTCTTTATTTACATGTCATATGATTTCTCCTTTCCCAGTTTCCCCTCCAAAAAAACTCCCAAAACAACAAGAACAAACCCCTGTTCCCTCCCCCCTCTCACTACTTGCCACCCCACCCTCTCTCACTTACTGGCCCTGGCATTCCCCTACACTGGGGCACAGAACAAATGGAGGGATCTTAGATGAAATGCCTGACAGTAGTGAGATGGAACTTATAGAGTTCACCTCCAGCAGTAAGACAGGGCATCAAATGAGGAAGAGGGATGCCATCCTACAGAAAACTTGTTTCTTGATCTTGATTCTGTCAAAGTTATGTGATCTCTGTAGTACTATCTTGGTGATAGTATGACAATCTGCTAATTTTGTTAGAGGGATATGAAAGAAAATGTGAGTATGTGTGTTATATATGATGTAAAACTGTGGATTGTTGAGACATGTAAACTCTTATCTGAAGTAGAAGTTTCTGGTTGTATCTTCTGATGCCAGACCACATAAATTCTAGTAATCACAAAAGCACCTGTTGTTTCTACTGGAGCATCCTTGCCCTGGATACAAGGGAACAAAACCAGCTGAGCAATGCAATGCCCTGTATCAATTTGCATCTACTTTTCCACGTATGCCACGATTTTTGTTTCTTCTTTGCTATTCCCATCTACTATACTTGGATACACAACAAATCCTTAAGAATTTAATTCACTTCTTCCCAAGATTATTCTTATTGTCCTACTGTCCATAAAGGTAAAGGACCATAAACACCAGTGGTTAACTGGTAATATTCAAGTTTTAGGGATAGTGTAAGAGGGGTATTTGTGGCCAGATCCAAAGCTGCACTCCTTCCTATAGCATGTATAGTATCTGAAACACTTAGTTTTGATCTCCTTGTCCTCTTGGTACCTCCTAGTTGATCAAAGGAATATGACTTCTATTACTTGTTATGAGGCCTTGAGCTGGCATGTTCACTGTTCATAGTCCAGGGGCAAGAGTTTAGCTGGTATGTCTCTCTTGGACCTACAATCTTTTGACCAATATCTTCTTTTACCACATCAATCACAATACTCTGGAAGCCTTTGTGGTCCTAGCAACCACAAACTGTTTGTTCTCTTCTCCAAATACTATATTCTCCTGGGTCAACATATCTGCTTTATTGAGCTCTGAATCTTTTAGACTTACAATTTCATTGTAAATGAGCAAATTCTCAGCTATTAAAGCACTAGGCATTTTAATTCCTGAGATGTTAAGCTATTATTTGCCATTGGATATTGGCATGAGAACCAATGCCAGTTGTTTATCTTATCTATTCATCTATTGGTGCACCTCATGCTTTCAATGGTCTATGAAATTTTTACATTCAGTATTTGAATTTTCAAATACGAAGAGTCCTATCAATGACTGCTTTTTTCCAGGGTCTGATATGGCTCTATTTACAGCAGAATCCAATATCTATAAGAAGTTAGTAAATACTTCTCCTTAACCCATATTACCTTAATGAATGATTTGGATTTTTACCCCACTTAACAATAATATCATAAGCTCTTGAAGCTTCAATAGGACATTGTTCAATTACAATATCATCAGAATGAATTTGTTGTTAGTCAGCATAACATCTTTCACCAAGCAGTGGTCTTTAGTAACCATCTCCTTGCTATATTATGTTATGCTGTTTTGTGGCTTCTAGCACAGCTGACACCAATCCCTTCCAATATTGGGAATGCTGTATAGCCCAGTTGTTTAATATTTCTTTAATGAATAGAGAATGCAAGCTATACAAAACAACAGCCTCTTTAAAATGAATTGGCTCTAGCATTTCTGTTGGATTGTGTGTCAACTCATTATAAGCATGACTATTACCATTAGCAGGTATATACTGCAAAAAGATTTGAAAGGCTGAGGATGCCTGAGTAACCCCAGGAAAATCCTCTAGTGGTGCACTTGGCTGAAGACTAACACATTGTCCTGATCATGCCTCTTCTTCTTTCTGGCTCTTTGCCTCACTGAGGTTCTCTGGGTACCTGGTAATGAAAGTGCATTGTAGTGGCTATTCCTGGTTGTCAACTTGACTATATCTGAAATGAACTACAATCCAGAATTATAAGGCTCACCTGTGGCCCTAATCTAGAGGCTGAGAGATACAAGTTTCTGACCTAAATCTTGGCATAGAGATCTTGAGGCATAGTGGCTATGAATCCTAGAAGATTAAGACTGGAAGATCTACGAGTTCAAGCAAGGTCATCTGGGATTAAAGGTGTTGTAGCACACACCTTTAATCTGGGCCACATCTTTTGCTGGAGACCTATATAAAGACATTGGAAGAAGGAAGGCGCACTCTCTCTCTCTCTCTCTCTCTCTCTCTCTCTCTCTCTCTCTCTCTCTCTCTCTCTCTCTCTGCTTCGCCTGCTTGCCTTGTGAGACTGAGCAACTGCTAGATCCTTGGACTTCCATTCACAGCTGCTGCCAACCGTGTTGGGAGTTGATTGTTGGGAGTTAGACTACAGACTGTAAGTCATCAATAAATTCCTTTACTACATAGAGACTACCATAAGTTCTGTGACTCTAGAGAACCCTGACTAAGACATGCATGGAGCAAGGCAAGGCAGGGCAGAACAGGGCAGGATAGGGCAGGCAGGGCAATAGTTTGCCTTCTAGCTTAGGTTGCTTCCCTATTTCATAGCTCAGTAAGATCTACATCTTAGAAATCTAGTCTGAGCCCTGTTTTTCTCCTCCTACTGGCTCTTTTTTGCATTCCAAGTACTTCAACCTCTATTGTCAAACTCTTTAAGTTCTTAGCCAGCTCTCCAATCTCTCTAACACAAGAGAATTGAATGAACCTTCTGAATTTTCAGCTCCAACACACACATACAACATTTTTCAGTTAGTATACACATAGACTATGAAGAAAAATCAGAAAACCCACTCCAGGAACAAGGCTGAAGACCGTCCAGCAGCAACAGATGCTGTTTTGATTTTGCCAGCCTCCTTAAACAACATTTCTAACTCATCAAGAACTGCCTTTTACTTTACTACATTAGAAATAGAGTTACCCATTATACGTAAGCTACATTGGGTGCTACCTAGAGGCTTAGATTTATCAAAACCTACTTTAATTAGGATTCTTTAATACTTCTATCTTCCTTCTAGTCTACCTACTATAGGTAGGGGAAAAGAAAGATTAATAGTAAATAGGGGTTGTAGACCTTTTTAGAAGTAGTCCTTATGGGAAATTCCAATGTTAGTTGTCAGAAATCCAGTCCACTACTAAACACAAATCAGTAGTGGCAGTCCCAGTCCAATTGGAAAACACCAAACATGAATCAGTAGCAGAAGTTTGATTCACTAGAAACAACAAGGCTTCAGTGAATGAGCATGAGTCTCCAGGAGTGACAAGAATCAGCCAGAATACCATCAGAATTTCATTTGTGCATTTCTCTCTACACAGCTATGACAAGTGAAGACCAGCAAAGAGTTGCAAGGCATACCAGTGCAAGTGAGATGTAATCGAAGACCAGTGAAGTGTTGCAAAGTGAACCAATGCAATAAGTTCACTATTAATTGGGTTCTACTTATACTCTTTACAAACATCACATGTACTTTCAAATATCTGCCTTATAAAAACATCCTGCCATGTTTCTGATTTTGCGAAACATCCTCTCATAAGACAGCTTCTAGAAAAACATCACATGGCACAATTGATTCTACAAAGAAAGCAAACATTTCAACTTCAAGTTGAAATGATGAGCTTACTTGTATCAGTTGAGGAGCTCTATAAAATCATTATCAGGAATTATCAAATCATCAATTTGTATACACAGCATTACTACATGAAAGTTCATCTTCATATTGATTCTGTAAGAGATCTGCTCAATGTGCTGATGTGCAGGAATCACTAGGTTGTGTAATAGAGGCAGTAAAGGCATATCAACAGCAAAAGACATTCCTGGGATGGTGTCTTTGAAGACCCTGCATCACAGAGCACACCCTCCACAGACATGCAAAACAGTGGACCATCTCCAGAAAACTCACTTGCTTGCCATAGTCTTTCCTAGATGGCTTCTGACACAAAAATACAGGCAGAGTAGATATAAATTTATAAGTGAATATCAGGTATAAAACGTAGGATAATGGCACTACAATCCACAGGCACAAAATACGAATGATAAGGACTGCCAAAGGGAGGCTGGTAGAATCTTGCTCAGAAGTGGGAATAAAACATATCAGAAGTGTATGAAAGGAGAATATCATGCCATACAAAGACCATTATGAAAAGAACCAGTCCTATAGGCTAGTGTGACTAGTCTCCACTTCAGATTTGAAACTATAAAGCAGGAAATCCTTTGAGGACATTAAGTGCTTGACTGTTGTTTGTTGCTATACAACAAGGATATCTCTCTATTGAGAAATAGTAAGTAATTGAGAACTTTCACTTATTTATTACTGTTCAAAAATTATATCTATATATATGTAAATTAAACATTCAATATATAATATAAAATATATATCACATACATATGTGAAAAGTTATATATAAGTGATATATATCGTATGTGTTATATATTTGATAATTATTTACAAAGTAATAAAATTAATGATAAATTCAACAGTAGCTACAAAATTAGATTTTTGAAAATATGTTAGAGTAGTATTTTTTGCAAATATTTTAAAACAAATTTTGTACCACAATATACATAAAAAATTAAGAAAATATCATAGCTATTGTTTTCATCAGAGGATATTTTAGTGTATTTGAAAAACATGGCTCATATTGCAAGATAGGTACTGTTGGGCTTTGTCATTTCCCAGCCCAGAAATATCAGATAAATGGTTATATTGATGACCCATGAGACTATCAGTGCAGAACTTATGCAATGATTGTGAAACTAAACTCAATTTCTAATGTTCTTGAGGAATAAAAAAGCAAATTTGATTTTAGTGGTATTGTTTCAAGTTTCTGTCCATATAGTTTAATGTTGGCTACTGGTTTGCTATATATTTCTTTTACTATGTTTAGTTATGGGCCTTGAATTCCTGACCTTTCCAATACTTTTATCATGAAGGGGTGCTGGATTTTGTCAAATGCTATCGTGGCATCTAATGGGATGATCATATGGTTTTTCTTTGAGTTTGTTTATATAGTGGATTGCATTGATGGATTTCCATATATTGAACTATCTCTGCATCCCTGGGATGAAGCCTACTTGCTCATGACGGATGAACTTTTTGATGTGTTCTTAGATTTGGTTTGCAAGAATTTTATTGAGTATTTTTGCATCAATATTCATAAGGGAAATTGGTCTGAAGTTTTCTTTGTTAGGTTTTCATGCGGTATAGGTATCAGAGTAATTGTGGCTTCATAAAACAAATTGGGTAGAGTACCTTCCGTTTCTATTTTGTGCAATAGTTTGAGGAGTATTGGTATTAGGTCTTCTTCTTTGAAGGTCTGACAAAACTCTGCACTAAACCCATCTGGTCCTGGGCTTTTTTGGGTTGGGAAACTATAAATGACTGTTTCTATTTCATTAACAGATATGGGACTGTTTAGATCATTTATCTGATGTTGATTTAACTTTGATACCTGGCATCTGTCTAGAAAATTGTCCATTTCATCCAGATTTTCCAGTTTTATTGAGTATAGGATTTTGTAGTAGGATCTCATATTTTTTTTGGATTTCCTCATTTTCTGTTGTTGTGTTTTCATTTCTGATTTTGATAATTAGGATACTGTCTCTGTGCCCTCTAGTTAGCTTGGCTAAGGATTTATCCATTTTGTTGATTTTCTCAAAGAAGCACCTCCTGGTTTGGTTCATTCTTTGTATAGTTCTTTTTGTTTCCATTTGGTTGACTACTCTTGACTCAATTTGCTTCTTTTTGTTCTAGAGATTTCAGATGTACTGTCAAATTGCTGGTATACGCTCTCTGCAGTTTCTTTTTGGAGGCACTCAGAGCTATGGATATTCAATATTGTACTTGAAGTCCTAGCCAGAACAATTAGTCAACAAAAGGAGATCAAAGAGATAAAAATTGGAAAGAAAGAAGTCAAATTATCACTATTTGCTGATGATATACATAAGTGACCCCAAAAGTTCTACCAGAGATCTCCTAAACCTGATAAACAACTTCAGCAAAGTAGCTGGATATACAATTAACTCAAGCAAATCAGTGACCTTCCTCTATACAAAGGATAAACAGACTGAGAAAGAAATTAAGGGAACAACACCCTTCACAAGAGTCACAAATGATATAAAATACCTTGGAGTGGCTCTAACTAAGCAAGTGAAAGATCTGTATGACTAGAGCTTCAAGTCTCTGAAGAAAGAAATCAAGGAAGATCTCAGAGATTGGAAAGTTCTCCCATGCGCATTGATTGACAGGACTAATAGACTAAAAATGGCTATTTTGCTGAAAGCAATCTACAGATTCAATGCAATCCTGATCAAAGTTCCAACTCAATTCTTCACAGAGTTGAAAAGAGCAATTTGCAAATTATCTGGAATAACAAAAAACTGCAGCTAACAAAAACTATTCTCAACAATCAAAGAACTTATGGTGGAATCACCATCCCTGACTTTGACCTGTACTACAAAGCAATTGTGATAAAAATTACATGGTATTGGTACAGTGATAGGTATGTGGATCAATGGAATAGAATTGAAGACCCAGAAATGAACCCGTACATCTATGGTCATTTGATCTTTGAGAAAGGAGCTAAAACCATCCAGTGGAAAAAAGACAACATTTTCAACAAATGGTGCTGGCTCAACTGGCGGTTAGCATGTAGAAGAATGCAAATTGATCCATTCCTATCTCCTTATACAAAGCTATAGTCCAAATGGATCAAGGACTTCCACATAAAACCAGATACACTGAAACTAATAGAAAAAAAGTGGGGAAGAGCCTTGAACACATGGACACAGGGAAAAAATTCCTGAACAGAACACCAATAGCTTATGCTCTAAGATCAAGAATTGACAAATGGGACCTCATAAAATTACAAAGCTTCTGTAAGGCAAATTACAATGTCAATAGGACAAAAAGGCAACCAACAAATTGGGAAAAGATGTTCATCAATCCTTTATCGTACAGAGGGCTAATATCCAATATATACAAAGAAGTCTAGAAGTTAGACTGTAGAGATCCAAATAACCATGTTTAAAAGGGAGTACAGAGCTAAACAAAAATTGTCAACTGAGGAATACAGAATGGCTGAGAAGCACCTAAAGAAATGTTCAATATCCTTAGTCATCAGAGAAATGAAAGTCAAAACAACCCTGACATTCCACCTCACACCAGTCAGATTGGCTAGAATAAAAAACTCAGGTGACAACAGATACTGGCAAGGTTGTAGAGAAAGAAGAACACTTCTTCATTGCTGGTGGGATTGCAAACTGGTACAACCACTCTGGAAATCAGTTTGATGATTCCTCCGGAAACTGGACATAGTACTACCAAAGGACCCAGCTATACCTCTCCTGGCCATATACCCAGAAGATGCTCCAACATGTAATAAGTACACATGCTCCACTATGTTCATAGCAGCCTTATTTATACTAGCCAGAATATAGAAACAACACAGATGTCCCTCAATAGAGGAATAAATACATAAAATGTGGTACATTTACACAATGGAATACTACTCAGCTATTAAAAACAATGAATTTATGAAATTCTTAGGGAAATGGATGGATCTGGAGAATATCATCCTGAGTCAGGTGACTCAATAACAAAAGAACACACATGGCATGCACTCTATGATAAGTGGATATTAGCCCAGAAGCTCAGAATACCCAAAATACATTTCACAAACCACAAGAAACTCAAGAAGAAAGATGACCAAAGTGTGGATACTACAATCCTTCTTAGAAGGGGAAGTAAAATAACCACAGAAGGAGGTGCAGAGAAAAAGTATGGAGCAGAGACTAAAGGAAGGAAAATCTGGAGACTGGAATCTAGAATCTGGGAATCCTTCCCATATTCAGTCACCAAACCCAGACACTATTGTGGATGCCAGCAACTGCTGGCTGACAGGAGACTGATATAGCTATCTCCTGAGAGGCTCTGACAGTACTTGACTAATACAGAAGTAGAGGCTCACAGCCATCTATTGGACTGAGCACAGGATCCCCAATGGAAGAGCTAGAGAAAGGACCCAAGTTGCTGAAGGGTTTGTAGCCACTTAGGAGGAACAGCAATATGAACTAACTAGTACCCTTAGAGCTCTCAGGGACTAAACCACCAACCAATGAGTTCACATGGTGGTACTCCTGGCTTCAGTTGTATATGTTGCAAAGGATTGCCTAGTAGCTCATCAATGGGAGGAGGGTCCCTTGGTCCTGTGAAGGTTCTATGCCCCAGTGTAGGGGAATGCCAGGGCCAGGAGGTGGGAGAGGTGGTGAGCAAGGGAGGGGGAAGAAACAGTTTTTTCCCCTGAAGGGGAAACCAGGAGAGGAAATATCATTTGAAATGTAAATAAAGAATATATCTAATAAAAAAGAGTGTTTATAAAAAGCAAATTTGAACCAAAATAAAAAGAAGGGGTAGAAACGACAACAGTGTTACATAGAGGCCATTGTGACACTGAAACATCTTTTTAAAAAAAGAAGAAGACAGAGATTAATAGAAGCCATATATCAGACATGGTGGCTTACTTGTGGACGAGTAGATTCTAGAAGTAGAGAAGAAAGATTTCTATGAACTCAAGCACAGTGTAAGCTACATAGTGACTTAAAGAATAGCCTTGGCTAAAGGAAAAGGAAAGAGTAAAAATTGCAGGAAAACTGAAAGGAAGGAAGGCAAGAAGAAAGGAGGATAGGAAAAATAGAAAAACAAAACCAAGTCTCTCAATGTTTGAGATGCTAGGCATCCTTTGTATGAATAATGGATCTGAGATGCAGACTAAAGCAGAGAAAACTAATACCATGATATTATAACTTTAAGGATTTACCTTAATCTATAAAATTGTAGTAACATCCCAACAATGGATGCATTCCATATACATAACTAAATGTGTTGAAATGTATCAGAAGTATATGATACAAAAATATTGCTGATATTAATGGCTACAAGAACCTGGGACATTTTACTTGCAAAGTAGAACCTATTGCAAAATAACAAAGTTCTGTGTAAACATCTGTAAAAAAGAAACATCTGCTCATCACATGTCAAGCCCACCATGATAGAAACTACTCTCCTTGCTTACACATGCTTGCAACTAATCCATCTAACCAGCTAGGTGTTACATCTCATTTTTTTCTGTAGGAACTCATAGGCACCTGATTAGTATATAGATCATGATCCATCTGGGGATTGCAAAATTATGACAAAAAAAAACCTTATACCAGAATAAATAACCAAGAATGAAATTCCAGATGTCCAGATACAATAACAAAATTTTTAAAAATATATGAAAAAATAGAAACTATTTTTTCTCTCCTAAAGTTCATAAATCCTATAGTATATATGCAAGTGAGCATAATTTAGATGAAACTCAAGACACAGAATTCAAAAGAACAACTAAGAGCATGTTCATTAGTTCAAGGACTTAGAATAGAATAGAATTGAATAAAAACTTGAATTAACACAAAGAAGGCAGAAATATATACTTGATTGAAATAAAATCAAAACAATTGGCCAGCTATACATATAGCACAAAATTTGTATCTAAAAACCATAAAGATCTCAAAGAGTAAAACATCAGGAATGAAAGCAACCAAATAACAAGGTGAACCATAATTTGAACAGATACATTACCATACATGAAGTATAAATATCTAATAATATTTTGAAAAGTATAGGCAACATCTTCACCTGAAATCAGTAATCAGCACACCACTTGCCAAACCACAGCTCTGTCTGCCTTTGGTGAGGTCTACTCCAATGTGGATTATGCAGAGGTTACCAGGTCAGCCAACACTAGATGCAACCAGATGGTGAAAGGCAAGAACAAAAATATAATCAACAGAAGATAATGCAATATGGCAACATCAGAAAGCAGCTTTCCTACTACAGCCAGCCATGAGTACCTTAAAACATCTGAAGATCAAGACTGTGACCTTAAAACTCATTGTCTTGTGTTGCAGAAATATTTAAAAAATGAATCCACCCTGCAAACTCTCTTTCCTGCCAGTCCATGTTCTAGTGTCATAGTACTGTCCAGCCACAGTACTATGTCCCAGCAGGTTCTTGATATTTTCTCTCAGCTAGCAGCAACATCTTGCTCACATGCAACACTTTGCATACCCCTGCAATCATTCATCTAGCTGGCATGTAGTACCCAGTAAAGCATGACTCTTAAGGCTTGATTATCTAATCAGGTTTATATAATAATAAGATGATGATTGCAAGATACTAATTGGCTTATATAATAATACCACTATTACAAGATGTCAATACAATAATTTCAATGTCAAATAATAAAGACAATATTTTGGCTCAATAATCTAACCTTGTAAAAACCTTAGCCTGGTTGTTATAACCACACAGGTCTGAATGGTCATCTTCTTCTGGCTCCATTATGATAATCCTCCACCCCTTCCTGCTCTCTGTCCTTTTTCCTCCTCAACTTCTAACTCCACCTCTCTATTTCTGTCTAATCACAAGCCTGTCACTGCCCTAATGTGATTGGACAGAGAAAATGCTGCAACAGGCATGAATATGAGAGATGTTAAAGGAGATATAAATAAATCACTTAATAAAGTAAGGAAAACACAATGAGACAGGTAGAAGCTCATAAGGAGGAAAATATAACCAAACAGGAGAAGGAAACAAATAAAATGGTCCAAGACCTAAAAATAAAAATAGAAGAAATAAAGAAACCACAAATGGAGCAATCTTGGAGATGGAAAACCTAAAAAAGTGAACAGGAACTACAGATGCACGTATTACCAACAGAACACTAGAGATGGACGCAAGAATCTCAAGCATAGAAGATATCATAGAAGAAATTGATAACACCTCTCAAAGAAATGTCAAATGTAAAAAGTTCCTAACTTAGAGGAAATTTGGGGCACTAAAAAGACCAAATCTATAAATGATAGGAATAGAAGAGTGTGGATTTCTAGTTCAAAGGGTCAGAAAATATCTTCAACAAAATACTAGAAGGAAACTTGCATAACATAAAATAAGAGATGGCTGTAAACACACAAGAAGCTTATAGAACACCAAATACATTGTATTAAAAGAGAAATTCTTTCCACCACAAAATAACCAAAATAATAATTGTACAAAACAAAGAAAGAATATTAAAATTTGTAAGGGGAAAAAACCAAGTAACATATAAAGGCAGACCTATCAGAATTATATCAGACTTTTCAACAGAGATGATAAAATACAGAAAATCCTGGTCAAGTATCTTGCAGACCCTAAGAAACCAGAGATGCCAGCCCAGACTACTATTTGTAGCAAAGCTCAAAATTAACATAGATGTAAAAACAAATACATCCCAGTAGAAAACAAAATCTAAGCTAGATCTTTCTATTAATCCAGCCATACAGAGGGTACTAGAAAAATAATTCCAATAAAAGGAAGGTAACTATACTAAAGAAAGTACAAGAAATCAATGATGTCAAAAAGAAGAGTATCATACACAGTACGAACACCAAAATCAAAATAAGAGGAACTAACAATCTCTGGTCATTAATATCTATCAATATCCATTGACTCATTTCGCCAATACAAGGGCACAAGCTAACAAACTAGATATGTAAACAGGATCCATCTTTTGCTGTATACAAGAAACACACCTTAGAAACAATGACAGAAACTACCCCATAGTCAAGATCTGAAAACAGTTTTTACAAGCAAACAGACCCAAGAAACAAGCTGGAGTAGGCATTCTAATATCTAATAAAATAAAAGAAGGACATTTAATAAATATCAAAAGAAAATTCCACAAAGATGAACAAAGATGAATTTTCAACATCTATGCTCCAAATGCAAGGACATACACATTCATACAAGAACCTTTAATAAAACTTAAACCACACACTGAACAGCCCCACACTACAACAGTGGGAAACTCCAACTCACAACTCTCAACAATGGACAAGAAATCAGCAAAAAACTAAGTGGATAAACAATGAAACTAAGATGATATGAGACAAATGAATTTAACAGATATCTACAAAACTAATTATCAAAAACCAAAACAATATACACTATTCTCAGCACCTTATGGAAACTTATTCAAAATTGACAATGTAACTGGGTACAAAGGAAGCCTCATCAGATACAAGAAGATTGAAATAATCACTTACATCTTATCAGATCATCATGGGTTAATGCTGGACTTCAATAACAAGAGAAACAGCAGAAAGTCCACATTCTAACAGAAATTGAGCAACTATCTACATGATGACCAATTAATCATGGAAGAAATAAACAAAGAAATTAAAGACTTTCTAGAATTCAATGAAAATGAAGACACAACATACCCACATTTGTGAGACACAATGAAAGCAGTTCTAAGAGGAAGGTTCATAGTACTAAGTGCTTTCATAAAGAACTTGGAGAGGTCTCAAAATAGAAACTTAACAGGACACCTGAATTCCCTAGAACATAAAGAAGCAAAATACACCTAAGAGGGATTGAAGATGAAAATAGTCAGACTCATACCTGAAATCAATTAGAAACAAAGAGAACAATATAATATTCAACAAAAAGAATGTTTCTTTGAGAAATTGAACAATATTTATAAACCCTTAGCCTACCTAACTAAAAGACACAGAGATACTATCCAAATTAAGAAAATCAAAAGTGAAAAGGGAGATATAGCAAAAGAAACTGATGAAATTAAAATAAAATGGTTAGGTCTTTCTTCAAAAGCCTGCATACCACAAAATTGACAATTTTTAAATGAAATCAATGATTTTCTAGACAGACATTACTTATCAAAGTTAAATTAAGATCCATTAAACTATCTAAACAGTCCTCTAAACCTGAAAGAAATAGTTAAAAAGGGGCCAGATGGTTTTAGTGCAGAATTTTACCACCCTTTCTAAGAAATAGCACCAATATTCTTCAAACTATTGCACAAAATAGAAATAGAAGAAACACTATCAAATCATCCTTTGAGGCCACAATCTTCTTGTAAGTGAACCACACAAAGACTCAACAAAGAAAGAGAACTTCAGACCAATCTCATTTATGAAAAAAGAAGCAAAAATACTCAATAAAGAGAGGAGGGACCTAGATGGGAGAAGATAGGGAAAGCAGACAAGGGAGACAGGACCAGGCATGATGGGAGACAGGAAGGA